>JAWPHD010001072.1:50000-360476 GCA_037043455.1 Cyrtodaria siliqua | reverse complement strand
CTGTATCCGCTAGTGTGTACCACCCAAGATACAACTATAAGCAAAGTTTGAAAGGTCTATTGCATACAGTTTGTGAGAAAATGACCTAAACGCAAAAGTTGAACCTAAAAATTATGAAGTTATCTGCCCTTTGCTTGGCGGGTTAAGGTCACTTCCACATTTTTTTTGTCACGTTGTGATGTACCACCCAAGATACAACTATAAGGAAAGTTTGAAAGGTCTAGTGCATACAGTTTGTGAGAAAATGACCTAAACGCAAAACTTGAATGTTGCCGCCGCCGCCGGAAAAGCAACACCTATGTCTCTTTTTTCAATGTTTTTTTATGTGTTTTGTGAATGCAGCCTGTGCCTGTGCCATTGTGAAAAATAGTGGCATTTTTCTAGAAATTGTGAAAACTGTGAAATATTATAACAAAAGAAAAAGAAACTTTTTTCACTTTTATTTTCACTTTTAAATCCCTTGGTTTTAAGTTTTGTTTTTGGTAAATACAGACTAGTTTTGACACCAGCAGGAGCTTATATTAAGACTAGTATCCTTACTGCCTTTTTTTTTTTTTTTTTTTCAGATTGTTAATTTTTTGGATATAATTGTGAAAAAAGTATACTTTTTGGCATTGTGAATGGGGCCGAATAACGGCCCCAAATTAGGCATAAAAAAACACTGTTTTTTCTTCGAAAAGGCGAGCCAAAAAACTAAAATAATCAACAAATAATAGTTATTTTAGTAATTATACAGTTTTATAATTTTAGTAGACGGTGCGGGGTTCGTGAGTGGGTTTTATACCCCTTCCATATATGCAAAATGCGTCCTAAATGTGTCTATTCATAACTTTCAAATGACATCATCAAAATAATTTGACCAATCAGTGATCAATAAAATAAAAGACCTCCACATTCTGGTAGGGGGTAAACTCGCTGTTTATCGTTGATGCTCAACTGACTTTAGCCCTTTAGAAAACTAGTTTGTAGTGACAATTATATTAAAAGCTTTATTTTTTATGTACATCTATGTATCTTCTTTTGGTGTTGTCTGATTTTAAAACACCAATATGGATACATTTAATTTAAATCAAGGTCTAATATTTTCTTTATTCATATAGAGATTGAGGATAAAGTCCGAGTAAACCCCTTTATTTTCACCTACTGAATATCTCAACCTACCGGAAGTTGACAAGATGTGAAAGTTATGAATAAGCAAATTAACACTGTGCACTCCCTAAACAGTATCGTTTTCGAGACCCCACAAGCTCAAAATCCGGTGAAAAACGAGAGCGATATTTGATAATGGCAAATGGGTGAATGCAATTGTGATCAAAACGGTCCATTTTGGTAAATCAAGTCCATTTCGGTAGTTCGTGTGACCGCTTTGTATTTTCGAATGAATGGTGTTTTACGTCACGTCGACAAATGAATAAGTTATATTGTGTGCAAAAACTGTATTCCGTTCTTTCTAGTAACCCCTAACTGGTATTTCAGACTTCAAGCAGCACGCTACAAAACTCAGCCTCCGGTGTCCTGCCACATCGATATAAAATTAAAAACTGCAATCAAATCAAATAAACATTCACTATTCATGAAACGTTCATCAAGTGAACTTTTACAGGTCTAATTTCCTCCCAATGTCTGACCTACTCGTGAACAGTTTGCCACATCTACGTGTGATTTAATCAGAAATTCATACAAAAATAAAAATGTGCGTACGGTGGTGATGGGCGCTGCCATGTTTCGTATGGGCTAATTGTTCAACCAATGGCAATTGGGTCTATATTATCGTCGTCATGCAACCGTTATACTAATGTGACAATAGAATAGCTATCCCGCCAACAACAGCCGCATTTCACAACATATGTACACTTTTTCTAAAACTACTGACGAGGAGGTATATATATAAACACTAAATATTTGTACATATACATTACAGTATATCACATAATTATCATAAATATCATATAAAAGCTAAAATAATATTAAAAAAATACTTATGAAGATGTTTTTAAATAGTGCACTATACAGAGAATCTAGCAGGAATTAGAACTCATGAATATCAGACGATTGTTTACACATAACTTGAAATATTAGTCTATTTTGTGCCAGACATTAAAAAGTAAAAAAAAAAACATGTATAAAGTTGTTTTATGCAACTTTTGCTTAAATCACCTGTCTTGAAATCAAATATTGCGAGAAGCATAATCTATAAAAAGAATGGGTACAGTTGGTGACCAATCATATGTAAATAACATATGTATGCATTTAACTGCATTGATTATGAACATTGATTTTGTTTCTTTAAAACCAACTTTGACAGGATTATTTGATATTTTAATTGATAGCACCAGCTAGCTAATTATACCAAGGTAACATATTGCAACGTACTTTTATTGTAACATTAGATTTATACTGCTGAGTTTTAATTCCTGTTGGATTCACTTTGAAGTGACCACAGACCTATAACAAATTAATATGTCTGTGAAGTGACCTATTAAAACCTCTTTATTTATATTATTTCAGTTTACAAAGTGAAATTATTTTTATATTTATAACTAGGATAATGAGAAGAGGTACTGCAAGTTTCGTGTAAAATATGCAGAAGTGTTTGAGATCCAACTTTGAATCTGTCTTTTGTACCAGGACATAATCCTTAACCAGAGAGGCCAAAAATGGAGCATAAACTTAAGAGTTACCAACTCATAATTCATTTTACACATATTTAATCACGGATATTTTAAGAACCCGTATATAAAAAATTGCTTTTAATCGGCACAAGTACATTATTGTATGACCTGAACACCTGGATAGAGTTTTGATAAACGGGTTTAACTTGTAAATTTGCTGTACGTTATTTAGCGGGTTAGTTTCTTTAACAATTTATTTATTATTATATCTGTGGACACTAATGTAAGAAGCGAGATTGTCGACAAACAGGTTCAAACACAACAACATGAAGTAAACAATAATTCATTTTATATAGAACTTACTGCATCCACGGACAAAGTTCTAAAACTATTGAGACTGAAACTGTGCACAGATGACAGCAATTGCAACTGGTACGAGAATTGTCCTCCCAGGTAGCTTCTAGTTATATTGTTTCAGCCAAAGGCAATAACATGAGCAATTTTAACATTACGTACATAATATATCATTGGAACTGACATTTTTAGTGGTAAAGAAACATACTTCAGTCTTGAAAATCGGTTGAGAAATAAATATTTTACAGCCCAAATGATTTTTTTATGGGACTTTTCCCATGTAAATTCCTTGTTGGAAGGATAGCAGAAAATTAGGAAATTTCAGTAAGCTTTCATATTTGCTCTAAAACTTTCAGGGTGTCTTAATTTATGAATATCCAACAATTTAAACATTTTTGGATAAAAATTCTAAAAAATCTAAAAATAAATAAATAAGGCCATGCACGTGTCAATTTGATTGCGACTCAACTGCCGCATTTAGAGCTGTGTGGAGTTGGCTTTGAGATCGAAGATCGTAGATCGACATTCAATAACGAGCTGGGTTTTCAATGTCGAGCTAGCTCGTAGATCGATATTCTGTTAAACGTATAAGAAGACATACTGAATACAGAGCTGGGTTTGAATTTCGAGCTGGCTCTGAGATCGATATTCGTGTTGCGTACACCAAGGCATTATGAATTCAGAGCTGGGTTTGAATACAGAGATGGTTCTGAGATCGATATTCGGTTAAACTTATAAGAAGGCATACTCAATACAGATGTGGGTTTGAATTTCGAGCTGACTCTGAGATCGATATTCGTTGTAAACGTACACCAAGGCATTATGAATGCGGAGCTGGTTTGAATTTCGAGCTGGCTCTGAGATCGATATTCGTTTTAAACGTACACCAAGTCATTTTGAATATCGAGATGGGTTTGAATTTCGAGCTGGCTCTGAGATCGATATGCGTTTTAAACGTATAACAAGGCATTTTGAATACAGAGCTGGGTTTGAATTTCGAGTTGGTTCTGAGATCGATATTCGTTTTAAAAATATAACAAGGCATTTTGAATGCAGAGCTGGGTTTGAATTTCGAGCTGGCTCTGAGATCGATATTCGTTTAAAACGTACACCAAGGCATTATGGATGCAGAGCTGGGTTTGAATACTGAGATGGCTCTGAGATCGATATTCGGTTAAACTTAAAAGAAGGCATACTGAATACAGAGCTAGGTTTGAATTTCGAGCTGGCTCTGAGATCGATATTCGTTGTAAACGTACACCGAGGCATTATGAATGCAGAGCTGGGTTTGAATTTCGAGCTGGCTCTGAGATCGATATTCGTTGTAAACGTACACCGAGGCATTATGAATGCAGAGCTGGGTTTGAATTTCGAGCTGGCTCTGCAATCGATATTCGTTTCAAACGTCCACCAAGTCATTTTGAATATCGAGCTGGGTTTGAATTTCGAGCTGGCTCTGAGATCGATATTCGTCTTAAACGTATAACAAGGCATTTTGAATATCGAGCTGGGTTTGAATTTCGAGCTGTCTCTGAGATCGACATTCGTTTTAAACGTACACCAAGGCATTATGAATGCAGAGCTGGGTTTGAATACAGAGATGGCTCTGAGATATACATTCGTCATAAACGTACACAAAGTCATTTTGAATGCAGAGCTGGGTTTAAATTTCGAGCTGGCTCTAAGGTCGATATTCGTTTTAAACGTGAACCAAGTCATTTTGAATATCGAGCTGGGTTTGAAGTTTGAGCTGGCTCTGAGATCGGTATTCGTTTTAAACGTATAACAAGCCATTTTGAATATCGAGCTTGGTTTGAATTTCGAGCTGGCTCTGAGATCGACATTCGTGTTAAACATACAACAACGATGAATATCGAGTTGGGTTTGAATTTCGTGCTGGCTCTGAGATCGATATTCGTTTTAAATGTACACCAAGTCATTTTGAATATCGAGCTGGGTTTGAATTTTGAGCTGGCTCTGAGATCGATATTCGTTTTAAATGTATAACAAGCCATTTTGAATACAGAGCTGGGTTTGAATACAGAGCTGGCTCTGAGATTGATATTCGTTCTAAACATACACCAAGGCATTATGAATGCAGAACTGGGTTTGAATACAGGGCTGGCTCTGAGATCGATATTCGTTTTAAACACACACCAAGTCATTTTGAATGCAGATCTGAGTTTGAATACGTAGCTGTCTCTGAGATCGATATTCGTTTTAAACATACACCAAGTCATTGTGAATGCAGAGCTGGGTTTGAATACAGAGCTGGCTCTGAGATCAATATTAGTTTAAACATACACCAAGTCATTTTGAATACAGAGCTGGCCCTGAGATCGATATTTGTTATAAACATACACCAAGGCATTTTGAATGCAGAGCTGGGTTTGAATACAGAGCTGGCTCTGAGATCGATATTCGTTATAAACACACACCAAGGCATTACGAATGCAGAGCTGGGTTTGAATACAGAGATGGCTCTGAGATCGATATTCGTCATAAACGTACACAAAATCATTTTGAGTGCAGAGCTGGGTTTAAATTTCGAGCTGGCTCTGAGATCGATATTCGTTTTAAACGTGAACCAAGTCATTTTGAATATCGAGCTAGGTTTGAATTTTGAGCTGGCTCCGAGATCGATAATCGTTTTAAATGTACACCAAGTCATTTTGAATATCGAGCTGGGTTTGAATTTCGAGCTGGCTCTGAGATCGATATTCGTTTTAAACGTATAACAAGCCATTTTGAATACAGAGCTGGGTTTGAATACAGAGCTGGCTCTGAGATCGATATTCGTTCTAAACATACACCAAGACATTATGAATACAGGGCTGGCTCTGAGATCGATATTCGTTTTAAACACACACCAAGTCATTTTGAATGCAGATCTGAGTTTGAATACGTAGCTGTCTCTGAGATCGATATTCGTTTTAAACATACACCAAGTCATTGTGAATGCAGAGCTGGGTTTGAATACAGAGCTGGCTCTGAGATCGATATTAGTTTAAACATACACCAAGTCATTTTGAATGCAGAGCTGGGTTTGAATACAGAGCTGGCCCTGAGATCGATATTCGTTTTAAACATACACCAAGGCATTATGAATGCAGAGCTGGGTTTGAATACAGAGCGTGGCTCTGAGATCGATATTCGTTATAAACATACACCAAGGCATTATGAATGCAAAGGTGGGTTTGAATTTCGAGCTGGCCCTGAGATCGATATTCGTTTTAAACATACAACAAGGCATTTTGAATGCAGAGCTGGGTTTGAATGCAGAGCTGGCTTTGAGATCGATATTCGTTTTAAACTTACACCAAGGCATTATGAATGTAGAGCTAGGTTTGAATAAAGAGCTGGCTCTGAGATCGATATTCGGTTTAAATATATACCAAGTCATTTTGAATATCGAGATGGGTTGGAATACTGAGCTGGCTCTGAGATCGATATTTGTTTGAAGCATACAATAAGGCATTTTGAATACAGAGCTGGGTTTGAATTTTGAGCTGGCTCTGAGATCGATATTCGTTTTAAACATACAACAAGGCATTTTGAATGCAGAGCTGGGTTTGAATGCAGAGCTGGCTTTGAGATCGATATTCGTTTTAAACTTACACCAAGGCATTATGAATGTAGAGCTAGGTTTGAATAAAGAGCTGGCTCTGAGATCGATATTCGTTTTAAATATATACCAAGTCATTTTGAATATCGAGATGGGTTGGAATACTGAGCTGGCTCTGAGATCGATATTCGTTTGAAGCATACAACAAGGCATTTTGAATACAGAGCTGGGTTTGAATTTTGAGCTGGCTCTGAGATCGATATTCGTTTTAAACATACAACAAGGCATTTTGAATGCAGAGCTGTGTTTGAATGCAGAGCTGGCTTTGAGATCGATATTCGTTTTAAACATACACCACGTCATTATGAATGCAGAGCTGGGTTTGAATGCAGATCGATATTCGTTTTAAACATACACCAAGTCATTTTGAATATCAAACTGGGTTTGAATTTCGAGCTGGCTCTGAGATCGATATTCGTTTTAAACGTATAACAAGGCATTTTGAATATCGAGCTGGGTTTGAATTTCGAGCTGTCTCTGAGATCGACATTCGTTTTAAACGTACACCAAGGCATTATGAATGCAGAGCTGGGTTTAAATACAGAGATGGCTCTGAGATCGATATTCGTCATAAACGTACACAAAGTCATTTTGAATGCAGAGCTGGGTTTAAATTTTGAACTGGCTCTGAGATCGATATTCGTTTTAAACGTGAACCAAGTCATTTTGAATATCGAGCTGGGTTTGAATTTTGAGCTGGCTATGAGATCGGTATTCGTTTTAAACGTATAACAAGCCATTTTGAATATCGAGCTTGGTTTGAATTTCGAGCTGGCTCTGAGATCGACATTCGTGTTAAACATACAACAACGATGAATATCGAGTTGGGTTTGAATTTCGAGCTGGCTCTGAGATTGATATTCGTTTTAAATGTACACCAAGTCATTTTGAATATCGAGCTGGGTTTGAATTTTGAGCTGGCTCTGAGATCGGTATTCGTTTTAAACGTATAACGAGCCATTTTGAATATCGAGCTTGGTTTGAATTTCGAGCTGGCTCTGAGATCGACATTCGTGTTAAACATACACCAACGATGAATATCGAGTTGGGTTTGTTTTTCGAGCTGGGCCTGAGATCGATATTTGTTTTAAACGTACAATAAGGCATTTTGAACATCGAGCGTATTATATGTCTTTGCATAATAATAATTAGTTGTACAAAATATATATATTATACAGATCAAATAGTTTTTATTTAATGGACAAGAATATAGTTTTCTTGGCAGAACCAACCTTGGGTCTTAGTTGTATCATTGGAAGCTTGACTAATATTGACTAGTAACTGACTAGTTTTTATCTTTTCAACTATTCAAAGAATAAGAGGGCTTTATGGTGTAATCACCCAGGTGTTTGCCTCTAACTTCACCTCGAGTTGTGCATATAAGCTGTTTCTTGTCCTAGTTCAATTAATTTTGGCTATGAGGTTCCTCAACACAGTATCAGGTCTCAAAAGCTATAGGTGAATTCAGAAATGTTGGTTCCAATAATCCCTGGGCTCCAACGGAACTCAGTATTGTGATTAAATGGATTAAAGGGACACGCGGCAGTATAGAAGTCGAGCATCAAAATTATCACCTCAGTTTATTAATCCAGTATGATTTTGACTAAATTTGCTTGCATTAAAAATACAATTTGGAGGTTTCATTTTAAGCTCGACTGTTCTAAAAACAGGCCTGCCAAATCTAAGTGTACAATCTCCGGATTTTCCATCAAAACCAAAAGTTCATGATGTAACAGCTATACGTTCACAGTTCATCAGCTATTTCCCGAATTGGTCATGTTGCGCTGCGTGTGTGGTTCTAAGGTTTATAGTCCGTCCGCCATAAAACTAATAGGACATCCTAAAGGTATTATGAGGTACAATAGAAACTGGACTTTATTTTTCCTGTTACGCTCCCTAAGTCAGAGGAATCATATACAAGTGTCGAATCAGTGGAGGTCATCCGTGTAATGCACTGATTGAATATAGGTTATAATAGCGTAAATGAGTCTCCATTGCCCTTCCATAGTAAAGTTAGAATGTTGACAACCTGTTAAAAACTCAAACCTGGTTAGAGTTCTGGGAAACTTACTTTATCATGCAAATAAACATGTCTGCTATTAAACATCAACAAGGAAATAGGGGGTTTGCCATAATTATATCTTTCACAAAAACTCCAAAAAAATTAAAAATATCAAATTTTTAGAGAAAATCAGAAAATTTAAGGAAAAGTTGCCAAAAACACTCTAAAATAGTCTAAAAGTCTGAAAATGATTTTTTTTCTCTGTTTCTGAGTTCAACTCACCTATACAAACAAAATAAATGCCTAGAAAATCATTTTTTATGCAATTCTGAAAAATACATGATTTCTCCTTATAGGTTATAACAGCGTAAATGAGTCTCCATTGCCCTTACATAGTAAAGTTAGAATGTCGACAACCTGTTAAAAACTCAAACCTGATTAGAATTCTGGGAAACTTACTTTATCATGCAAATAAACATGTCTGCTATTAAACATCAACAAGGAAATAAGGGGTTTAATAACTTCTAAGAAACACTTCTTTAGTTGTATACTAACACCGGGTCAAAGCTGTTTTTACCCCTTGCAATTTCGTACCCTGTCTACTTTCACTTCTGAAATTTATATCAAAAACTGTCAAAAACATGATGAGCTCCCTTTTGAAATATCAACAACATGTCCAGAATACAGTTACAGCCAAAAATTAACAGGAAACTGCACTAAAAAAAAAGGTTTTAAAGGAAAAAAAGATTAGCACTCTTTAATACAGAACTACTACACCAGGCAAGCACATCCGGCGGATTTAGTGGAATTAAACCTAAACAATTAACACCTAAGGACATAATTAGTTCCTTCAGTGGCATAACGACATGCGCAATGCAGCAATATCTGTGATTTCTTTAATTGGTTAGCCTAACTGAGGAAATAGCAACTCCTTGTGTGTGGTACCACGTACTATAACAGCTGCTGCTTTGCACGATGATTATAATTTGTAAAAGAGTTGACTTGTATTTGCATTTAGCACGCATCTGTGTAGAAAAGTAAGTGCACTTTCATAAAAAGCATTTGTGGTAGAAACTAAACCAAATCTTTCTAATCAAATTACTATTCTAATTTATCATTTTCTATAACTATCACACAACGCATGAACTTGTATTAATTGCATGAATAATTTAAATTTGCGCTAAAATAGTGCGAAAATAAAGTCGTGCACTCCAAATTTCCATTTAAAATGTTCTTCGCGCATTCTCTTTTTTTGTTTTTTTTTAAAAATCAGGATTTTATGTTAAAGTTTTGAGTCGCCTTTTCGAAAAAAAAAAGCGACACATAGTTTGTCGTCCTTCAGTCCGTCACTAAATCTTAACGTTGGCTATAACTTTCTCATTTCTTGATATTTCTTCATCAAACTCTCAATATATACTCAGCAGGACAACATCGACATGACCATACTAAAATATAAAGGTCAAGGTCACACTAAAGGTCATTATATGGGTTAAATACTCATTTTTTCTTCACAAAAACTTAACGTTGGCTGTAACTTTTTCATTTCTTGATATTTCTTCTTCAAATTTTCAATATGTACTCATCAGGACATTAGCAACATGATCATACTAAAATATAAGGTCAGGGTCACATTAAAGGTCATTATACGGGTTAAACACTCATTTTTTCTTCAAGAAAACTTAACATTGGCTATAACTTTCTCATTTCTTGATATTTCTTCATCAAACGTTCAATATATACTTGTCATTACAACATAGACATGGCCATACTGAAATAAAAAGATCAAGATCACACTGAAGGTCATTATAGTGCGAAAATCAATACTCGTTTTTTTCTTCACGAAAACTTACTCTGGCCAGTTTGTCAAGATCATTTATCTGGGTCCAAAAAAACTTGTTATACTGACAAAGCGCTGACAGGTGACACACGTGTTCTGCGAACACCCATCTAGTTGTATAGTGTTGTTTTTTTAATTATAATTATTATTATTATTTTATTTTTTTTAGTTGTTTTGAGCTTTAATGGCCAAAGGCCAGCAGAGCTTATGGTATGGCGAGTTGTCCATCGTCCGTCGTCTGTCGGTCCATCCATTAACTTTTACCTCGTTAAAACGATAGGGCCTTCATTTTCCATCCGATCTTTAGCCATGTTCCGGTTGAATGTTTTTTGACAGAGTTATGGTCCTTTTTACATAAGCTTTATCTTTAGCCAGTAGAGCGACCACTGGAGGCCCTCTTGGGCCTCTAGACACCTTGGTTAATTTTTTTTAATTGGGAGCTTAGGGTCCCTTGTTGGATCAGTTTTACAGAATGTTATAATTAAAAAAACAACAAAAGTAGGTCAATTTTAATTACGTGTTTCCTTCAGTTTACTTTCAAGGTTTACATTCAGGTAATTAGCTTGTCTATTTTTGAATTCACAGAGTTGGATGGAGTCACAAGTCACAGACGTTGGATGGAGTTTTATGTCAGTCATCGGATGGACCTTATGTGACAGTTGTTGGAGCCGGTCATCCCACCCCTGCAAAAACGGTAAGGACAAGATTGATTCATTATACCACATTGTCCGTTACATCGTGTCTCATCCTGTGCAACATTTTTGTTACCGCATCCAATAACACATTTTTGTTGCGTGGCGTTGTCCCGTAAAACCTTTTTGTCCTGTTGCATCTCGTAATACATTTTTGTCGAGTCGCTTTTTATTATACCCCACTTTCACTAAGTCAAGTTGGGGCTAGTGAGGCTATAAAGGAATCATGTTGTCCGTAACATCGCGTCGCATCCTGTAACAAATTTGTGTTAGTCACGTTACAGTCGTTGGAGGAAGTCAGAAGCCGCAGATATTGCATGGTGTCATTGTTTTATTAACCATTTGTTTTCTTTTTTATATGAAGTCAAAGACATTGGATAGAGTCGGAAGTCACAGACGTTGGTTGGAGGCTGTCATCTCAACACTGCAAAAATGGTATTTATTATACTCCACTTTCACAAAGTGATTTTGGGGCTATATTGGAATCACGTTGTCTGTAAGATAGCCTCGTGTTCCATAACAAATATGTGTTACATCGCGACGCGTCTCGTAACATATTTGTTGTCCCGTTGCGTCACATCCCGTAGCGTTACATCCCGTTGCGTCACATCCCGTAAATATTTTTTTTCCGTTGCGTCACTTCCCGGGATACATTTTTGTCAAGTCGCTTTGCGTAACGCGTTTTTATTATACCCCACTTTTCTCAAAGGGAAGTGGGGTCTAGTGGGGCTATAAAGGAATCACGTTGTCCGTAACATCGCGTCGCATCACGTAACACATTTTTGTTTTGTTGCGCCACGTAACACATTTTTGCCACGTCGCGTTACAGTCGTTGGATGGAGCCAGAAGCTACAGACATTGCATGGTGTCAGAAGTCGGACGTTGGATGGAGCCTGTCATCCCACTACTTCAAAAACGGTAAGGACAAGATTGATTCATTTTTTATTAACCATTTGTTTTCTTTTTTTACATGAAGACAAAGACGTTGGATGGAGTCAGAAGTCACAGACGTTGGTTGGAGCCTGTCATCTCAACACTGCAAAAATGGTAAGGACGAGATTGATTTATTATACTCCACTTTCACAAAGTGAAGTGGGGCTATATTGGAATCACGTTTTCTGTAACATAGCCTCGTGTCCCATAACAAATATTTGTTCCGTCGCCACGCGTCGCGTAATACATTTTTCGTCCCGTTGCGTCACATCCCGTTGCGTCACATCCCGTAACACTTTTTTCCGTTGCGTCGATTCCCGGGACTCGTTCTTGTCAAGTCGCTTTGCGTAACACATTTTTATTATACCCCACTTTTCTCAAAGGAAAGTGGGGTCTAGTGGGGCTATAAAGGAATCACGTTGTCCGTAACATCGCGTCGCATCCCGTGACACATTTTTGTTTCGTTGCGCCACGTAACACATTTTTGCCACGTCGTTGGATGGAGTCAGAAGCCACAGACATTGCATGGTGTCAAAAGTCGGACGTTAGATGGAGCCTGTCATCCCACTACTACAAAAATGGTATGGACCAGATTGATTCATTTTTTATTTACCATTTGTTTTCTTTTTTACACGAAGTCAAAGACGTTGGATGGAGCCTGTCATCTCAACACTGCAAAAATGGTAAGGACAAGATTGATTCATTTTTCATTAACCATTTGTTTTCTTTTTTACATGAAGTCAAAGACGTCGGATGGAGTCAGAAGTCACAGACATCTGTCCATTGTCAGCCTGTCTTCCAGATTCTAGTGGGGTCTAGTGGAGCTATAAAGGAATCACGTTGTCCGTAACATCTCGTCGCATCCCGTAACACATTTTTGTTTCGTCGCGCCCCGTAACACATTTTTGCCACGTCGCGTTACAGTCGTTGGATGGAGTCAGAAGCCACAGACATTGCATGGTGTCAAAAGTCGGACGTTGGAAGGAGCCTGTCATCTCAACACTGCAAAAATGGTAAGGACAAGATTGATTCATTTTTCATTAACTATTTGTTTTCTTTTTTACATGAATTCAAAGACGTTGGATGGAGTCAGAAGTCACAGACATCTGTCCATTGCCAGCCTGTCTTCCAGATTCTACATCCGTCCATTGCAATACCTATTTGCATGTATTACATATTTTACATACGTCTTCACCAGCCTGACCCTTCCAGATTCTACACCTGTCTTCATTGTAATACGTATTTCCATGTCTTTCAGATTCTACGTACGTTTTCAACAGCATTTCTTCCAGATTCTACATCTGTCAATTGAAATACATATTCGTCCGTCTTTCAGAATCTACATCTCGTCTTCCGGATTTGTCATTTCTGGGAGCTCCATTTGTAAGTGAGAAAGTGTCAATTCTTACGGATGGCGGAAGATATACATTACCGGTTATACCCAGGAAAATGTGGGTGGTCTGCTTCCACCACTGAAAAATCATATATAGCCTAATATGTGCTGAACATTAAGTAAAACTCCATTCAACCAACCAGATTCTACATCTGTCCATTGAAATACATATTCTCCCGTCTTCCAGATTCTACATCCATCTTCTCTTCCAGTCCGTCTTCTGTGAGAATGTGTCAATTCTTAAAATGGAGGGAGGTATACAGTAATACTGGTTCCACCCAGGAAAATGAGGTATACAGTAATACTGGTTCCACCCAGGAAAATGAGGTATACAGTAATACTGGTTCTACCCAGGAAAATGAGGTATACAGTAATACTGGTTCTACCCCGGAAAATGTAGGTTGTCTGCTTCATATATAGCCTAAAATGTGCTGAAAATGACGTTATTCACCATTCAGTCAACCAACCAGCCTATATCCGTCTTTGCTGTATTACATCTCCAGCCCGTCTTCCAGATTCTACATCCGTCTTTGCTGTATTACATCTCCAGCCCGTCTTCCAGATTATACACCCATCTTCGCTGTAATACATCTGACCCAGCTCGTCTTCCAGTTAATACATCCATCTTCGTTGTAATACATCTCCAACCCGTCTTCCAGATTCTACATCCAGCTAACTTGCAGAGCTCTAGATAAGCTGCGTATCTGCGAAATGTATGCTTACCCAAATAAATGAGCTAGACTCAAAAGATTTTGTTCTATAAGAAAAACAAAAACATTTCAGTGCGTATCGAAACAGAAATATACAGTGTTTAAAACCGTGCCGATCTACATCTTCCGAATTCAAGGTTATTTCCATTTTTGTTGGAGTGTTTCGTACTCATCGATCATGTGTAGGATATGTTCATGTACTATAGGATGCAAGACTCGATTAGAATGTTAACATATTCTGAGTAAATATTTTGGCAGATAATTGAAATGTGTTGCAAAATAAAAAAAAAGAAACACAAACAAAACAAAACATACACATGTGTACACAAACACATAATTTGAGAATTTATTTGAAACTGTACAGTCAGTCAACAATTATTCTGAGTAACTGAAAAAAAAAGAAGCATATCTTAACAAATGAACCAAAATAGTAAAATCCGTACCTAGAGCTCTTGCTAAGGGTGTCCAGGTAGCGCACTCTTTCCATCAATGCAACCCGGGTTAGTTGCCCTGTCTCGGCATTGTTATTGAGAGTCGCCCGCTCGTAGGACACGTGGGTTTTCTCCGGGTACTCCGGTTTCCTCCCACAGCCACAGCATGACAGCGCGCTGTCATGTCATCCGCGCTGTCCTCAAGAAGCCGGAAGGTTGGTAAATGGTTGTAATATAAAACGTAATTATGCTTTATATAACAACAAGTCCTAGTCACACCTCCTCGTGGTACCAACTGGAAACTATGGATTCTCTAATCAGAAAATCTATAGGCTAAGGTGACGGGTCGCAATTCAAATATACGCACTAATTATATTCCATTTTTCCAAATATATATATACTGAAGCGCAAAAGAAACGCAACTCGGGAATTTTCGCTATATATTCTATATACTGCAAACTTAATTCCACATAATATTCCAAAGAAATTCCAATATGTTTTGTAAAAAAAATATTGCAGTTAATTAGAGAAAGGACACAACTGTGAAGTTGTAGACGTTTTAATCACACTAACCTTGTATCAAGAAATTCATAAATGTTGAAGTTCTGAGTCAGTTCAGTACAGTATTTAACGTAAAGAGTTTGCAAAACTTTGCATCCTAAGTTTGCTCTCATGCTTGAGCCAAACGCATACTCTGTCAATAATGAAACTTTGAAGGAATACTATTTGCTGTATTATGTGTTGTTTTAGTTTTTTTCTGAAAGTAAAAGGTCTTATGTAGCCATGTACCATTCGATTAACAGCAGCATATTGTACATACACTATATAGCGGACATTCCCGAGTTGCGTTTCTTTTGCGTTTCAGTATATATGTGTTAAAAAATGCACCTTAAAGCAGAAATTTGTCCTAAATCAACAAATCCGTTGTTGATATGTTTTTAATTATCAAATATCATTATAAATACGATGGTAACTATGCTATTGATGTATTTTTAGTAAAAATATGTTTTTAAAGATAAAAACCGAAAAGACGAACAGGCTACGCTAAAAAATTGAAAAAAAATCAAAGGGGGAAAACTCTTCCTCGTAAAACCGGAAGTGACGTCATTGGGAACAAAACGAAACCGTTTGTACATAGGGAAAGCACGCAAAAACAGTATAGTGTGTGTGAAAATGTCGGAATTAAGCGACTATGATGCTGAGTCAGATGAAATGCCCATGATAAGAAGGTTGCACAATGTGCAACCTTACGATTTTGAGCCAGAATTCGTGTCTGAGGATGAAAATACCTCGGATTCATCAACCGATGGCGATGAGGAAGTTGAACGCGGTGCAGGTCATCGAAATTCTGAAAGTCACCAGCAACGCTGCAATATCTCGGTACATTTACGACTGCGCGAAATGCAGTATATTCCGAATGAATGGACATGGTCTAATACTTGTACATTAATACGAGCGTCAGATTATAAGGACTTTATTTTTGCCGAAAAATAGACATTGAAAAAATATATTTAGAGTCTAGTAAGTATAATTGATAAATAAATAAATGTAACAGCATCTAATTTCTATAGTATTCTATATACCATAAGTCCCCGCCGCCTCCAAAACAGTCTATAGTGGTGTATGAGATTCGGATTTGCAGTATGACACGCTCTCCACGTGCCGCCAAATAACAATATACCACACAGCGACTAATCAACTATTGCGGTGCCCTATTGAAGTACAGCCTAATCATGGTACAAACGTCGGTATATGACAAAATCACGCACCATTTAGGGAAACGTAGTTTTATGATATGCCTACATTTCCTGTATATTGCAATGCCGTGAGCGGTGCAATACCGCCGCGGCGAGCCGCGTATTGCACAAGACGGATATATGATGCGTGAGAAACTAGTTAGTTCATCGCGCACGAAGATGATCTAAATAATATAGTCAAATGTATTATGAGCACGACATAATGTATTATGTACATGTAGAGATCGAAAAAACAGACCTAACAATTTTTTTATTTAGAATATAAAGTATATATATGCTTGTAAAGCACTTCTTTTACTTACTGCATGAGGTAAAAGCCGTTATTGTTGTTGTTTTGCCATACAACATTACTGAACTAATATAATAGCTAGTAACATTATCAATTTTCTGCGTTTTAATAGACATCCATGAAACATTTTGTCATTATTTTCAAATCCAGAGACCGATATATAACTCTATATAAATCTATAACACTATTGGCAGAAGAAGGTGTATAATTTAAAACAAAACAAAAAAAAAATACTCCAAAATATATATTGAAACAACGACAGTGTTTATTTCACCGAATTCATTTACATTCATATGCTAAACCTTTTTAGCGATCTTTTGAAAAAGACGGCTACATTATATTAGCGCCGTTCACGCAAGACGCATGCATCTAATTCAACAGCTAAACAATCACGATGTACAGATCTAAGACTATATACCTTTCTACAATTTATCATACACATACCCGAGGAATTGCTAAGATAACTGAACAAAAACTTCTATCTTACCTCATTTAATAATTTCTTCCTCAACGCCGGTCGAATCGGCGAATAAAACTTGCTCGGAGACGGCGGGGTTAGGCACTTCTAATTTTTGTAGGAAAATATTGTTGGTATCGCTGTTGTTTTTAATCTGCATGGCCGTCTGTCCTTCAAATTCAATGAAAATGAAACCAAAGGATGGATTTCCCACGAATCCAACTCAAAGTGTTTACTACAAGCTCGCGCGTCTTTCGAAGGTTCCCATTTTTTTGACGCGACGGGCGATTTTCGTAGACAGCGGTCCACCCACAATTCAAATCTTAATCTATCATTAACCTGATTAGGAAAACGAAAAAAACTGATGTTATTAGATTGTCCTTTTTTATGCACACTTTGACACCCAGCTACAGCACACGGCATTTTTAACACGTACCATAAAACTTAATCCTACATAGACAATACTATACAACTCAATGCGACACCGCTGATCGTTTGGTACCAATGACGTCACAGGATCACGTGACACTTACCTGTCTTCAAAAAGGGCGAAACTCAAGCGTGTGCGCTATGAGATAAAATTGCCTTCTGTGAGAAAACGGGACAACCAATAAGTGTAATATTTGAACAGATTGTATATTATATACATATATTTCAGAATATATGCTCAAAAAACACGCTAAATTTCACCTTTAATATGTCACCCGGTTAACTGAATTTAAAAAATCTCAAAACTATATCTTACTTTTGCTCAAATGGTTTATTTTTGAGGAATGTGTGGTACGTACCACAAGAAGTTGCATCTTTTGATTACTACCGTCCATTATTATAATTGTCATAGACAATTAGACAGTTATAATAATAGAAGGTAGTAACCAAAGGATGCAATTACAATTACATCGCTTTACCACATAATATATTTTTGGTGGGATTTAGAAATAGATTTGAATGTTTCATGACACCCCCAAAATACAGTTGGGCAGGGTTATGTATGGCGAAAGCTCATTTTTACCTGCAACAGTTTCTTTCCCATCCGCATTACAGGTAATTTTTTCTCCATCTTCTGCCTGTTTATTCGCCATCTGCGATGGGGGCAGAACAGACAAGTATTACATAGTTACGATCTGTCAATCAAGCTTATGTGATTAACACTACTAGAGATTTGAGCAAGTTTATAACGTACAATAGTTATTTTCACCTGTACCAAAAGGGAAGCAGCTTTTTGACCGGGATCATAGTAAATACTCTGCTTCTAAAGCTTTCCTTGCCTCACCGCTGTGATTCAGATCACACAGAGAACTTGATATGAGAAAGTGTCAGTTCTTATGGATTGTGGGAGCTATACTGTACTAGATCAACCCTGGAAAAATGAGGTGGTTTGCCTCTACCACAAACAAATCGACCGTCATATATGGCCTAACATGTGTTGAAAATGATGTAAAACACCATTCAAAACTTACCAAAAGCATGTGTTGTCCTACAAACAACTCTAAAATACAATACAGCCCATGGCCAATGTTTGTGGAACTTGACCCATGAACTAGAGGGCGGAGCTAGAAAATGTATGTCAGAATGTCGATTCCTTTAGGTACCCTTTGACTGTCAGTCAACCTCTGCAGCATGCTAACTCGCTTGTAACATAGCCTGCAAAATGAACGGCCAGGTACGAGCCCGTATCAGTCATTAATCAGGCAACCTTAGTACACAAGGACCTGAGGGTTCGCGTTAGAAGGAAACAAAAACAAGATTGCCATGTGTCCTTTAAAGTGTACGGTGCTAGAGAGCAATAATGAAGCAAACTGTAGTATATTTAAATAATTCAAGAGCCATAACTCTGGTTTTACTCATCTGATATATCTAGTTTCGAATAAAGTAAGCATCCTGCCAAAGATTGTTCAAGATCAGATGAATAATTAAGGATCTAGAGTGTTCACAAAGCACAATAAAGCATTTTTCAATAAATTACAGGCGCTCTTGTTAAATTATGCCATAAAGTTATCGCATTTTAAACGCTCAATTGACAAGGTTTTTATATATATAACAAAAAATGTTTAGCACCACTTTATTAAACATATGAACATTGATATCATTGTTTGAAGATATAAGAAATGCTAGGTTAGGTTGTGATTTTCAAAATATTTTTTATCTTCTAAACGCAATATCAGAATTACCTCCCATGATGTATTAAAAACAACTTATTTCAGTATACAATCGTATTGCTTTGAAAAAATTTAATATTAGACATTGATAAGAATTGTCTATTCTGTCATTGTTTAAAAGCCGCTGAAATGTGTTCAACGAAATTTTAAAATTACCTCCCTTTTCATTGAAATGAGTGTCAACCCAAATAAAACCATCATAATGTGTTTCAGTTTCATATGTAGTATGCACATGCATTGAACTGGGCTCTCTTATCCGTCCGTTTTAAGTGTTGATGAAATAGCTTGATCAAGAATGTGATCAACTATCTACAATTTGTAGCATTATAAACCATATCTGAATGTAGCATTATAAACCATATCTGAATTACTATTTATGATTAAGCAAACTCAAATCAGCCCAGTCGATGTGATGTACAGACCAAAAATGTTCATAAATGCGAGGCAATATGCAGCATACTTTAATGCATTATGAGGGTTTTAATTTGTATTTGGAATAACACCAATACTCGCCTCCAAATCGCATCCAGTCCTTTTAAACAAAACACCTTGTCTTCTTAGGTAGCTAAACAGGCTGGTGGGTATGAGAAAAAAACCAGTGAATAATCTTGTAATAAATTTATCACGCAATTAAAAACATGACATCTACGTTCCTATGCAAAAATGACCCGTCCATGGCGGTAATTTAAGTGCAGGTAAATCAAATCGACAAATAATTTGATTTCATATCAATATATTTACTTATATAGACATACAGAATAGTATATTTAACATATATAACGACTACATTTGTGTGTCGCCTTCATAGCCTGGCAGACACTTTAAGGGATCATTTTTTCCGTTGTCCGTCCGTCTTCGTCCGTCCATCGTCGTCCGTCACACTTGTCAAACCTGCAACCTAATCTTGGCTATAACTTGAAAAGTTTTAGATCTATGATCATGAAATTTCACCTACATCTTCATCTTACCTCAAGGAATGTCGTAACACATCTCAAATAACTCTTGACTAATTTCGGCAGCGGTATGCCCTATGCCCCTTTTCATAACACTTTAACCTGCAACCTAACCAAGCTCAACTGGCCATAACTTCAAAACTATTTAAAGAGACACACGGCAATCTTCATTATTTATAAAACTCACGGCGTCCGCTAGTTTTTCTGCATGACTTGCATTTGTTTAAACATTAATATTAATTATAAGAATAGTATTAAGCAATTTGTTTTTGCATATTATTATTTTTTGATATTATTGCTTGAAGGGAATATTTATCACAACAGGTTTCGTGGTGTAGTGGTTATCACGTCTGCTTTACACGCAGAAGGTCCCGAGTTCAATCCTCGGCGGAACCTGTGATTGTTTTCTTCGTTTAGGTTTTTTGTCGGAGCCCCTAATAAATTATCTTCCAACCTAAGGAAGCTTCTCCTCATGCGTTATCTAAAATTTATCTTTTGGACATACTGAAACGTTTAGAACTAGTCGACCAATCTCATTAAAATCATACCCTAATAACGCTTTGATACTATCACGTCTGCTTAACACGCAGAAGGTCCCGAGTTCAATCCTCGGCGGAACCTGTAATTGTTTTCTTCTTTTAGTTTTATTTTGTCAGCCCCTAATAAATTATCTTCCAACCCAAGCAAACTTCGCCTCGCTTAAACATGCGTTATCTGGATTACTAGTATATTCGGACATACTGAAAGATCCTAAAACGTTTAGAACGTTAGGGCATGTTGGAAGTCGACATAACATTTAGACAGCTTGAAGGGAAAATCTATCACAACAGGTTCCGTGGTGTAGTGCTTATCACGTCTGCTTTACACGCAGAAGGTCTCGAATTCAATCCCCGGCGGAACCTATAATTTCTATAATTTCTATTAATGTTTTTCTCTTGATTCAAATATTTGTCTAAATATTTTTATCTCATTCGTTTACTTTCAATATATACTCCAGAATGTTTCGTAGATATAGAAGACACTTAAACTATGATTTACTAAAGCATTAAAATCCGTCTGTTATCTATAAATGAATTATACGCTAAATTTATTTTACTAGTTTATATCTTCACTCAAGTATCTTGATATTAGCCCCTATTTCAAGAACAGGTTCCGTGGTGTAGTGGTTATCACGTCCGCTTCACACGCGGAAGGTCCCGAGTTCAATCCTCGGCGGAACCTGCGATTCTCTTTTGCACCTGAAATAGCTTTGGTTGTTTTTCATCAGGCAGAACAGTTTATGGGTTTGGACGATGTAATTGGTAGGTCCTCAATTAAGCATATGCACTCATTAAAAGTAATGAAATTATTGTCGCTTGAGAGAAGCGAATTAGACGATAATTAATTTCTCTTCGCGTGAGTGATTCTCATAGGGGGCGCACTCTCAGTGGAGTGCACGTGGCATGTAGAATGCCAGTTTTTGCCATTCAGCGTTGGATGACTGACCAGTTAACACGTTAAAATTTGGTGGTATTACGTTACACAGTGAGAGAATTATCAGCGGACACGCTAGTACACAGGGAAAAAGAAAAATATATAGATAAGTATTGTTAATTTACAAACGGTATTTATAGGATCAGTAGTTTAGCTGGCACAGGTGTTAATATTTGATAATTTATTTGTGTTTTCTACACTAATGATCAGTCGTACATGTCTTTTCATTAATTTAGGTTTCAAAAAGCTTTGAACATGATGAATATCCTGAAATGTTTACATTTTCTTAGAAAATGATAATAGCAAAGATGAGATATAGTTCGCGGCTGCTGTGAATTATTGTAAAATGTTTACAACACAATTTTAGTGTTGTATGCTGTCGCACGTAAGCTTGCACGTGAACGTCATGCATGGTGGTGTAAATGTGGTACATTGTATATACAGTTACATATGAGAGCTGGTAAATAAAAGGATATCACTGTAGTACAGTGTAACTGGGGTGTGTATCAAGTGAAGTGTTACGGCATTGTAATCAAAATGCTGACGAGTGTACACTTGATTGCTAGATAAATTTGTATCGATAATTTTCAGAAATCCATGATGAGATGATCGGTGCACAGTATGTGAAATAGTAATGTCCTCGACAGATGATAGGCTAGAATCTGACACGGTCGCGGAGATCCGGGTTCGTGTTCCGATTGAGGAACGATTAAAGAAAAAGACGAATTCAAAAGATAAGTAGTTTTTATATGGTAGTGAAATTCTCCAGTTTGGCAATGAAAGATGAGTGGTGCTCCTCTGTCCCCCTATACATGCAGGTTGAGTGAAACTAAGATTGGTTTCCACAGTTAAAGCAGAAATTTGTCCTAAATCAACAAATCCGTTGTTGATATGTTTTTAATTATCAAATATCATTATAAATACGATGGTAACTATGCTATTGATGTATTTTTAGTGAAAATATGTTTTTAAAGATAAAAACCGAAAAGACGAACAGGCTACGCTAAAAAATGAAAAAAAATCAAAGGGGGAAAACTCTTCCTCGTAAAACCGGAAGTGACGTCATTGGGAACAAAACGAAACCATTTGTACATAGGGAAAGCACGCAAAAACAGTATAGTGTGTGTGAAAATGTCGGAATTAAGCGACTATGATGCTGAGTCAGATGAAATGCCCATGATAAGAAGGTTGCACAATGTGCAACCTTACGATTTTGAGCCAGAATTCGTGTCTGAGGATGAAAATACCTCGGATTCATCAACCGATGGCGATGAGGAAGTTGAACGCGGTGCAGGTCATCGAAATTCTGAAAGTCACCAGCAACGCTGCAATATCTCGGTACATTTACACTTAGCGCGAAATGCAGTATATTCCGAATGAATGGACATGGTCTAATACTTGTACATTAATACGAGCGTCAGATTATAAGGACTTTATTTTTGCCGAAAAATAGACATTGAAAAAATATATTTAGACTCTAGTAAGTATAATTGATAAATAAATAAATGTAACAGCATCTAATTTCTATAGTATTTTATATACCATAAGTCCCCGCCGCCTCCAAAACAGTCTATAGTGGTGTATGAGATTCGGATTTGCAGTATGACACGCTCTCCACGTGCCGCCAAATAACAATATACCACACAGCGACTAATCAACTATTGCGGTGCCCTATTGAAGTACAGCCTAATCATGGTACAAACGTCGGTATATGACAAAATCACGCACCATTTAGGGAAACGTAGTTTTATGATATGCCTACATTTCCTGTATATTGCAATTCCGTGAGCGGTGCAATACCGCCGCGGCGAGCCGCGTATTGCACAAGACGGATATATGATGCGTGAGAAACTAGTTAGTTCATCGCGCACGAAGATGATCTAAATAATATAGTCAAATGTATTATGAGCACGACATAATGTATTATGTACATGTAGAGATCGAAAAAACAGACTTAAATTATTTTTTATTTAGAATATAAAGTATATATATGCTTGTAAAGCACTTATTTTACTTACTGCATGAGGTAAAAGCCGTTATTGTTGTTGTTTTGCCATACAACATTACTGAACTAATATAATAGCTAGTAACATTATCAATTTTCTGCGTTTTAATAGACATCCATGAAACATTTTGTCATTATTTTCAAATCCAGAGACCGATATATAACTCTATATAAATCTATAACACTATTGGCAGAAGAAGGTGTATAATTTAAAACAAAACAAAAAAAAAAATACTACAAAATATATATTGAAACAACGACAGTGTTTATTTCACCGAATTCATTTACATTCATATGCTAAACCTTTTCAGCGATCTTTTGAAAAAGACGGCTACATTATATTAGCGCCGTTCACGTAAGACGCATGCATCTAATTCAACAGCTAAACAATATCGATGTACAGATCTAAGACTATATACCTTTCTACAATGTATACACATACCCGAGGAATTGCTAAGATAACTGAACAAAAACTTCTATCTTACCTCATTTAATAATTTCTTCCTCAACGCCGGTCGAATCGGCGAATAAAACTTGCTCGGAGACGGCGGGGTTAGGCACTTCTCATTTTTGTAGGAAAATATTGTTGGTATCGCTGTTGTTTTTAATCTGCATGGCCATCTGTCCTTCAAATTCAATGAAAATGAAACCAAAGGATGGATTTCCCACGAATCCAACTCAAAGTGTTTACTACAAACTCGCGCGTCTTTCGAAGGTTCCCATTTTTTTGACGCGACGGGCGATTTTCGTCGACAGCGGTCCACCCACAATTCAAATCTTAATCTATCATTAACCTGATTAGGAAAACGAAAAAAACTGATGTTATTAGATTGTCCTTTTTTATGCACACTTTGACACCCAGCTACAGCACACGGCATTTTTAACACGTACCATAAAACTTAATCCTACATAGACAATACTATACAACTCAATGCGACACCGCTGATCGTTTGGTACCAATGACGTCACAGGATCACGTGACACTTACCTGTCTTCAAAAAGGGCGAAACTCAAGCGTGTGCGCTATGAGATAAAATTGGCTACTGTGAGAAAACGGGACAACCAATAAGTGTAATATTTGAACAGATTGTATATTATATACATATATTTCAGAATATATGCTCAAAAAACACGCTAAATTTCACCTTTAAGTTAACGTTATAGTTTTGTTTTCACTGAAAAGAAAGATAACTCTGTCTTATAATGTTTTAATGAATGAGGGGTGGTCTTTCTTAGTAAGTAAGTGGTGGGACGATGGGCGTCTTTCGGGTATGACTGCCTTTAATAATTGCTGCGACGGTAGACGTATAGGACATGCCCCATTACAACTTGCTTATGATACATGTTGGGACATTGGTTTATTTGAAATATAAGATGCACACGTAGAAATAATTACTGATAGAAAGTATGCATATCTGGAATATGTAAGCACAATGGCGTAACATACTGTGTGAACCTCACAATACGATGTGCGGCATAATAAACATATACTTTGTGAATATACAGTGTGGGTGGTGGGCTGTTTGCCCGAAATCACTGATGGCTTATGCCATGTAACCTAATATGGTTATATCAGACCGTATGACATTTGGTATTACATGCAGGTATCTGCATACTAGTAAGTGAATATAATACCCTGTTTCGGGTGGTAATAAAGGGCGTATGCCCGTGCAACGAGCCGGTATCGGCTTGTTGGTAACTATCTGCGGGTATCTGCACATAGGGTTAGGTATAACTGCAAGTAGGCTGATGTAAGTGATACTACTACTACTACTAATAATAACAATAATAATAATATAATAATGCCTTGTGAAACGTGTCGATGATGCATATTGTGTAATATTGTAGTTGACATGTACATGTAAGCAGTGTGAAGAAATGTGGGTTAAATATATATGTAAATAAATGTGCTATTAACTGCCCTGTATAGGTGTGATAAATAGCCGTATGCCATGTTGCAGCGAGCCGATATCTGGTTATCGGTTACTATGTGCGCTTAAATTGTATAGGGTTAGAAATGGGTAGATGTTTTAAAGTAACACATGGTCAAATCTCGGGCGTAGCTGCCTATTAAAACTGCTGCGAAAATAAGACTTCGCTGGCGAATGCCCAGGTACAACGTGTTCGTGACGTATGTTTGTGAAATATAAGATGTATAAAGCAATATTTAATTTTAAAATTGGAGAAGTAATAATGCATTTGATGTATGCTGGGGGATGTCGTATTTGAAATGCGAGATACATGTGTTTGTAGAAACAGACAGTTTTAAAGGGGGCCATATACAATGAAACATATATTAAAATGTTTTGAACATACCTGGAATTTATACAGATGACTGTCTAAAATGACTGGTTATATTTTTATATGTATATATTTATGTATATATAGTGCCAATGTGGGTAGTGACACTGGTGGTAGAGACATCGTGGGTACTGATGTGGCACAGTGAGAAATAATACTAATAATAGTATTGATATCATTTTAAAAATGGTGAATGCATATAATTGCAAGTACGTTTGTGTGCATGTAGTTTAATACACAATACATAATTAATACTATTTGTTTCAGATATTTCCTTTCGATATTGCGTTCCAGAACTGGAGTGTTTTGGCAGAGAACAGTGACGCAAATTCAGATTTCATATAAAGATTGAAGTACCAGCCGGTTACAATTATCAATGAAAGTTAAAGTAAGACAATTTTAAACAAGTTATACGTTTTGAGAGGAGGAACACGTGCTTGTCGTGTCATTCCGCGTCATGTTATTTCTTGTGTACATGAATTTAGAATGTAAGATTCAACCGTATACCTTGTTGCTACATGAGGATGGCTACATGCGTGGAAAAACTTGGAACAACTGCTTGTCGAATGATTTCATGAGGGCACGCATTTAGACTGTTTGATTCAACAGTGTGTGTAATGCTGATGCGAGCTCCCCTGTATAGCACAAAAACAAATATTGTCGAAAGGCATTTGGTTTTGCGTATAAAGTATGTGAATATATATATCCTGTCTGAGGTGGTAAAGGGCGTATGCCAGGTGCAATGAACCGGGCAGTCAAAGGTACGGTCGACTATAGACGTAAGAATTTATTTAAAGGAAATTATAAGATTTTAAGTGAATTTGTAATAGACACTTTAATTTTATATATTGAATTGGTTTATGTTTTGAGGTTTTGCATGTTTCATGTAAGTTTGTTTATAATAACACTGGATTCAAAATTAGAATTGAGAGTCACTGGACTTAGAAGTAGAATGTAGAGTCACTAGACTCAGAACTAGAATCGAGAGTCACTGGACTCGCAGGTAGAATTGAAAATAACTGGACTCAGAAGTAGATGTATATGAGTGAGAGTCGTGTGACTCGGGGTTAAGACGTTTGTAAATCTAATGGAGAGTCACTTGACTCAGGATTAGATGTGCCTGACTGGGAGTCACGTGACTCGGGGTCAGAGCATTGGAATGCGGGATGTATTTGATGTTATAATAACAGTTGATATAACTTAGTACGATTTCAGATAAATGATGTTATAGAGATGATGATTTGAATTTAGTTTGTATGTGTTATAAAAGTATTGTGAATTATATGTAGAATTGAGTCATTGGATTCAGAAGTAGAATTGAGAGTCACTGGACTTAGAAATAGAATTGAGTCACTGGACTCATAAGGAGAATTTAGGGTCACTGGACTCAAAAGAGAATTGAGTCACTCGACTCAGAAGTAGATGTATGAGTGCGAGTCGTGTGACTCGGGGTTAAGACGTTTGTAAATCTAATGCAGAGTCACTTGACTCGGGATTAGATGTGCCTGACTGGGAGTCACGTGACTCGGGGTCAGAGAACTGTAAAATGGTTACTGCGGGATGTATTTGATGTTATAATAACAGTTGATATAACAGTACGGTTTCAGATAAATGATGTTATTGAGATGATGATTTGAATTTAGTTTGTATGTGTTGTAAAAGTACTGTGAATTATATGTAGAATTGAGTCACTGGATTCAGAAGTAAAATTGAGTCACTGGATTCAGAATATAATTAAGAGTCACTGGACTCACAAGTAGAATTTAGAGTCACTGGACTCAGGAATATAATTTAAAGTCATTGGATTCAAATATAATTGAGTCACTGGACTCAGAAGTAGATGTATGAGTGCGAGTCATGTGACTCGGGGTTAAGATGTTTGTAAATCTAATGGAGATTGACTTGACTCAGGATTAGATGTGCCTGACTGGGAGTCACGTGACTCGGGGTCAGAGAATATTGTAAATTATATTTTGTAAAATGATCATTATGAGTCGTTGACCTCGGAGAACGTTGTATTTTATGTTATAATAACAGTTGATATAACACTGAGATTAGTAAGGTGTTCAGATAAATGATGTTATTGAGACGATGATTTGGATTAAGATTGTATGTGTTGTAAAAGTATTGTGAATTATATGTAGAATTGAGTCACTGGATTCAGAATATAATTGAAAGTCACTGGACTCACAAGTAGAATTTAGAGTCAATGGACTCAGGAATATAATTTAGAGTCACTGGATTCAAATAGAATTGAGTCACTGGACTCAGAAGTAGATGTATGAGTACGAGTTATGTGACTCGGGGTTAAGACGTTTGTAAATCTAATGGAGAGTCACTTGACTCAGGATTAGATGTGCCTGACTGGGAGTCATGTGACTCGGGGTCGGAGAATTGTAAATTATATTTTGTAAAATTATCATTACGAGTCATTGTACTCGGTGCAAGTTTTATTTTATGTTATAATAGCAGTTGATATAACATGCAGATTAGTAAGGGTTCAGATAAATGATGTTATTGAGATGATGATTTGAATTTAGATTGTATGTGTTGTAAAAGCATTGTGAATTGTATGGTACGTACAGTCGGTCAGTCCTGCGACTTACACCAAAAAATATAAGATTCGGGTGGTACTTGAAATTTAAATAGGTTTACATGAGAGCTAAAGTAAGAAACATAACGTCCGTAAAATTACTTACATGGAGTCGGTGTCGGTTAGACACGGGACGTATTTATGTTTAAATTATATGGACTAGTGTACCAATATTTTGGTTTTAGAGAACTTGTTTTATATCAATTACAGGTAGTACGTGTTGAGTAAACACGGGACGTAAACATGTTTTAAATTATATGGACTTGTGTATCAGTATCTTGGTTTTAAACAGAAATTGTTTTATATCAATTACATGGGCTCAGTGTCGGATAGACACAGGACGTAGTTAGGTTTAAATTCTAAGGTATGTTGTACCAATATCTTGGTTTTAAACACAAATTGTTTTATATCAATTACACGGAGTCGGTGTCGGGTAGACACATGACGTATTTATGTTTAAATTCTATGGAATAGTGTACCAATATCTTGGTTTAAAAATGTATCATATGTTATATGTTTAATAATGGTTAAATTCATATATGTAATATTTTGGTTGAAACAGAACTTGTTTTATATCAATTACATGGGCTCACTGTCGGATAAACACATGACGTATTGAGGTTTAAATTGTAAGGTCTAGTGTACCAATACCTTGGTTTTAAACAGATATTGTTTTATTATATATATTACATGGAGTCGGTGTCGGGTAGACACAGGATATATTTATGTTTAAATTTTATGGAATAGTGTACCAATATGTTAGTTTAGAAATGTCTCATATTTTATATGTTTTATAATGGAGATTTGAATTCATATATGTAAGTTACTTAGATACTGGTATTTAGTTGTTACAATTTTGAGCCCGTTCTTTTAGTTCAGTCGGTCGTCCAATGGCTTATACCAATAAATAATAAATATATATTTATAACGTATGTGTTGTTGTCGTGTTACTCCTATGAGAAGGGTGAGTGTACGAAGAGAAATGAAATTATTGTCGCTTGAGAGAAGCGAATTAGACGATAATTAATTTCTCTTCGTGTGAGTGATTCTCATAGGGGGCGCACTCTCAGTGGAGTGCACGTGGCATGTAGAATGCCAGTTTTTGCCATTCAGCGTTGGATGACTGACCAGTTAACACGTTAAAATTTTAGATTCTTAGTAAATCTTGTTGCAGTAACTTACATTTTATGGATTTGAAGACATTTCAGGATATTGGTGTTGTCCGGGTTGTATTGGTTCCATTGATTATTGAAACGTTTGTACTTTTGATAGTTAAAGATCAAGTCCGAGATCTTATCCTGAGTGATACCTAGAATAAAAATGTTATCGGATACATGTTTCCCATACGTGGGTTTTTCGCGGACGGCTCGGTATCACATTGATGGTGCTCTGTTTAAAGTACGACGTAGTTGGTGGAACTGGTGCAGTAAGGATGACATTGTATATCTTAGAAATGATAACATTTGTTTAATACAGTTTATGCTTAATTTATCACCATTGAAAGTTGCTTGTAATTCAGTCGAAGGAAAGTGTATTATATAAGGGAGAATGCTGGGTTGGTTGTATGCTAAAATAGTAGATATAAAATCTTATCTCCTTAGTTTATTCAGTATTCGGGAAGTATTGCGTTTGCTCCATATGTACTGTATAGTTCGCGTAAGCGATCTGAATTCAGTTTGACATATGTCATATGACAATAATAGATTGGCGCAAGTCTGTGATGAGAGATTGCTATATTTTATAGGTGTAGTTTCTTGTGTATCGTATTATAAGTTGAAGTTGAAGTGTGTTATTATTAATTAATGTTAATGAGGTCAGTCAGTCGGTCGTCCAATGGCTTATACCAATAGATAATAAATATATATTTATAACGTATGTGTTGTTGTCGTGTTACTCCTATGAGAAGGGTGAGTGTACGAAGAGAATTGTACTGTCTTTATAAATGAATTATGTGAGCGTATATCGTACAAAGGTGTTATATTGAAAGTGCCAGAGCCTCCTAAGTTATCCCCACCTTTAAATACACTACCAAATTGTTTTATTAATGGCTTCTATAAATGGAGACAATCACAAACTCAAACTGTTGTTGTTGTTGTTCTAAGGATTAGAGTGCCTCTACCATATGGGCCCCCGTGAAGAATCCCACGTTGACCCTGCATTATGTCTGCACTTTTCATCGTTGAAGTGTGTAGGTTGTATCTGTGTGATGTGGTGTCTGCGTCGGTTCTACATCCGCTAGGTGGTGTTGTTGCCTACATCCGCTACTGGGCCGGGGTCCTGTGTTCCAAACTGGCTCTGATATGTGTAGTTATAGACGTTTAGTTTACATGGTTACCATGGTTACATTATGTAGATTGCAATATACCTGGCACTACAGCACCTTTACGAGTACATGACCAAAGAGTGCTAGTAAATAGCCTTAAGTATAAACAGTCAGCTTTATCGAGTGTCAATCCTGGCAATGTCCTTACCGTGACCTTATATGTATATCACTTAAAGAAACTAAATCTCCCAATTTCGCTTCAAAATCTTTATTCCAAACTTTATCCATGTACTGAGGTCATAAAACAATGCATATGTGCCGATTAAAAATCCATATTTATCCACGGATACTTGAAATACCCGTAAATGAATATGCATAAAATGAATTGCTAACTCATAATTCGACGCAACACATGTAAGTTACATATATATACTTCATCGTTAGTACGCTAAGAAAACGGTCGTGCCTGTTTTTGGCGGGATAGCGATTATTAAGGATGAGGGAAGTGTATAGTATTAGTTCTACTCAAGAAAAAGTGGGTGTTCTGCCTCCACCACTAAACATATATAGCCGTAAATATGCTGAAAATGACGTAAGACACCATTCAACCAACTATCACACATGTAAACAAACACATTTGTATAGATTTATTTACCGGATTTCTCCCCTGGCATAAATGTCCGTACCGTGTTCTTATAGAAATCACTTTTAAACAAATACATTTGTATAGATAGATTAACCGGCTTTACAACAAACATAAATGTATATTTGCATAATTATGGCTATAACAGAAGAAACTTCAGAATCGAGTATTTGAGATGTCGGTGTGCATTACCAGGAGAACTGTGTTGTCCACAAACATTTTTTTTTGAAGAAGAAAAAGGAAACGAAATAGAGAATTCATTGAAACAATCAAATCTCCCACGAGACCTCAATGTAAAACACGTGTGTCATTAATATATATACTGAACCAAACAGATATATATACTGAACCAAACAGCTAACGCACCAGTAGACAATGCCTTTAATATCTCAATAATAACAATCAATAAATCAAAACAAATTTCATTATGAACGGGACAAATATCTTGTCAATAACGACTGTAAATTTAAAAACAATCATTCAAATCACCTGTCTCCAACGGTACCAGTCGGCATATATAAATAATATTGCTTCATTGAAAATAGAAATCAGCTAATTGAATAAAACTGTGTGTGCGGAGTAGGGGTGTTGGGGTCGGGGCGGACGGTAGAAACTAACATAAGAAGAATATTTTGTAGTAGTTTTGGTTTGTTTAGATGCGTAAACATGCGCTTTACACACCTCAAGATGTCCGTTGTCCCGTAAATATACTCAACAAAACGTATAACGCGACAACGTCCGATTGACCTTCAATTTTCTAGTTGCGCGCAGAACGAGAATATTCCCGAGCACCGGAACCGGTGCGTCCATAAAATCCAATTGTTCGTCATAACTATGAACATTTATAGGTTATTAGATTTGTATTGGGATATATACACGAGTTCTTCCGCGTAAAAATATTGCGCGACTTTAGGAGCGCAATATGTGTATGCCGAAGAACGAGTGCATATATCCCAATACAAATCTAATGACCTTTTTATTGCATAATGCAGTGCTCCAGATAAGACGAGGATCGCGTAACTACGCATATTGTTTCATCAAAAACGGTCCCTGACTTGAAATCACTTGTAGGTTCGATCCCTCTGGGGCCTAGGAATCTTTATGTGAGGAAGCTATCCAGCTGGCTTGCGGAACGTCGGTGGTTCTACCCAGGTGCCAGTCAATGACAGTCAAGTACCTCCAGCAATTACTAGTCGATGCTTGCAAGAAAATAAAAAGAAGTCGGCTGTTTGACACAATTACTATACTCGTACAGTATACTCAACAAAATTGATAACGCATACGTCCGATTTTCATTGCAAAATTGCGATATTGTTGATTGGTAAAATTGAAGTCATCTTACATTCTGAAAGCAACAAATAAGGTTTCCATTTTGCCAATTATGTAACCCAGCATTTTAATTCCATACATCTACATAATGATGGTGTGACAATAAATATTTAATTTGCTCAAAAAAATAGTTTTCATAGGATTTACCGAATATATTGATTTTGTCGGATGTGCTCGCCGAGAGTAGTTCTGTATTAAAGAGAGCTAATCCTTTTTTTCTTCTTAAAATCTTTTTTTTAGTGCAGTTTCCTGTTATTTTTTTTGGCTTTAACTGTATTCTGGACATGTTATTGATACAGTGCCTTGGGGTGTATAGAATCATTGGTAGTAAAGAATCATTTCCTGTTTAAATTCAATTTTCTCAGCTCATATATTTTAGATTATTTTAAAACTTTCCAGGCTTGAAGATATATCATATAAGCATACATTTATTCAACGGTGAAATTATTTGGGACATTTTTCCATGCAAAATATATCACTACGTGCAACACCTCTCAGAAAAAAATGATTCTATATATATGTTTTTGAAACGAAAAATTCATACTGTCACAATAAACTCAGAAATAAATAATTGCTGTTTTAACAAATGTCAGGGACAAAAGTCAAAAAGCAATCATCAATTAAGGTAACTTGTTGCAGTTTGGCACTTTTAAAGCAGAACTTGGTCTTAAATCAACAAATCCGCTTTTGATATGTTTTTAAGTATTAAATATAATTAGAAATACGATTTTTACTATGCCATTGATGTATGTTCAGTGAAAATATGTTTTTAAAGATAAAAATCGAACAGGCGAACAGGCATTGCTAAAATATCGAAAAAAATCTAAGGGGAAAAACTCTTGCGCGAATTACCGGAAGTGACGTCATTGGGAACAAACTATTTTTTGTTTACATATGGGCTGAACGCAAAACAGTATACCTTGTGTGAAAATGTGAGAATTAAGCGATCATGATACTGAGTCAGAGGAAATGCCCGTGATAAGACGGTTACACAATGTGCAACCTTACGATTTTGAGCCAGAATACGTGTCTGAGGACGAAAATACATCGGATTCATCAACTGATGATGAAGTCGAACGCGGTGCAGGTGCAAATGGAGAGCTTGTAAAGGCTATCGTGTCATGTCATTCGTTACGTTCAGCGGTTCATTACACTATTCACTAATCTAACAAAATAGTGTATTTATACATTGACAGCAACAACAAACAAAAAACAACGTAAACATTGTTTTCATCGAAATCTGACAGTAAGTCACCCGCAACACTGCAATATCTTGGTACATACACAATAACAGCGAAATGTAGTATATTCGGAATGAATGGACCTGGTCTAAATACGAGCGTCAGATTTTTTTGCCGATAAGTAGACATGGAAAAATATATTTATTAGATATTATCCATAATTGATAAAAAATGAATAAAAACATTAATAAATAAATGAAACAGCATATAATTTCGGCACCATAATTGCTATAGTATAATATATTTGCCATAAGTCGCCATCAACACCAAACACTCTAGGAGCGGTGTTTGCAATATGACACGCTCTCTAGTCTCCACTGCCCCCAAATATCAATACAGACTAATCAAATATTGCGGTGCACTATTGAAGTACAGCCTAATTAGGGTACATTCGTCGGTATATCACAAAAGCACGCACCATTTAGGGAAACCTAGTTTTATGATATATTTCCTGTTTATTGCAAATACTTGAGCGGTGTAATACCGCCGAGGGAAGACGCGTATTGCACAAGACGGATATATCACATGATATGCGAGCTCTAATTTGTCGCGCACAAAGACAGAAAAATACTATGATTTAAATAATATAGCCAAAGGTATTATGAGCACGATATAAACAGTTAGTAAGTATACTTACTCCTGATATACAGATCGAAAACAGACCAAACATATCAAATTACCATAATATAAAGTATATTATTCTATTATACTTGTTTTACTTATTGCACGAGCTAAGAGGCGTTATTGTTGTTGCTTTGCCATACAACATTACTGAATTAATATAAAAGCTAGTAATATTATTAATTTTCTGCCTTGTAATAGATATCCTATAAACATTTTTTTTATTTTTTCAAATCCATAGACCTATATATGTTGATAATATATATTTATAACACTATTGGCAGAAGGGGTGTATAATTTAAAATTATTAAAATTAAAATTTGTAAACAAAGACACAGTGTTTATTTCACCGGATTCATTTAAATTTATATGTTGAACGTTCTTAGCAATATTTTAAAAAAAGACGGCTACATATTATTAGCGCCGTCAACTCTTCATTGATTCACGTAAAGACGCATGCTTCTAATTCAACAGTTAAACATTCACGGTGTATATAAAGATCTAAGACTATACACCTTTCTTCAATTTATCATATGATATCAATTTACCGATGAGGTGCTAAGATAATTGAACATAAATTTCAATCTTACTTCATGTATGAATTTCCTCCTCAACGCCGGTCGAATAGGCGAATACAACTTGCTTGGAGACGGCGGGGTTATGCACTTCTCATTTTTATAGTCAAATATCGTTGGTACCGCTGTTGATTTTAATATGCATGGCCTTTTGTTCTCCAAATTCAAAGATAATGAAACCAAAGGATGGACTTCCCATGAAGTCAACTCAAAATGTCTGCTACAAACTCGCGCGTCTTTCGTAGGTTCCCACTTTCTCGACGAGTCGGGCGATTTTCTTCGGTAACGGTCTACCCACTATATCATTTTCTCGATTAGGGAAACGATAGAAACTTAGGTTATTATCTTGTCTTTCTTTATGCAAACTTTTTCACTCAGCAACAGCACACGGCATTTTTAAAAAGTGCCATAAAACGTAATCCTACATAGACAATACTATACCACTCGATGCGACACCGCTAATCGTTTGGTACCGGTGACGTCACAGGATCACGTGACACTTACCAGGGCGAAACTCGAAGCGTGTGCGCTATGAGATAAAAATTGGCTACTGTGAGAAAACGGGCCAACCAATAAGTGTAAGATTTGAACAGAGTGTATATTATATATATAAATTTTCGAATATATACTCAAAAGACACGCCCTATTTCACCTTTAAGGATAAAATGAAATTATGTAAATATTGGTGAAAAAACGCCTATTAAAACATCACAGTTTCAGGATAATAATTTTAGAAATTTTGCTATCATACAACTAATAGAGTAAATCTAAATCAGAAATTAAATAAACAATTTCCTTTCATTTTAAAATTAGACGTTTAACCTAAGTGATTCTGTACCTCCCAAAGCCCTGTATTTGAAAATGCAGATTTTTGACAGTTTTTTATACACATTTCAGTGAAAGTAGATGGTTGTGTGAAGTTGGCTGTGAGATCGAAGATCGTAGATCGACATTCAATATTGAGCTGGGTTTTCAATGTCGAGCTAGCATACTGAATTTCGAGCTGGCTTTGAGATCGATATTCGTTTCAAACGTACACCAAGGCATTATGAATGCAGAGCTGGGTTTGAATATCGATCTCAGAGCCACGCTCTGTATTCAAACCCATCTCTGCATCTCTGCATTCATAATGCCTTGGTGTATGTTTATAACGAATATCGATCTCAGAGCTAGCTCTGTATTCAAACCCAGCTCTGCATTCAAAATGACTGGTGTATGTTTAAAACGAATATCGATCTCAGAGACAGCTTTGTATTCAAACTCAGATCTGCATTCAAAATGACTTGGTGTATGTTTTAAAACAAATATCGATCTCAGAGTAAGCTCTGTATTCAAACCCAGCTTTGCATTCAAAATGAGTTGGTGTATGTTTAGAACAAATATCGATCTCAGAGCCAGCTCTATATTCAAACGCAGCTCTGCATTCATAATGCCTTGTTGTATGTTTAAAACGAATATCGATCTCAGAGCCAGCTCTGTATTCAAACCCAGCTTTGCATTCAAAATGAGTTGGTGTATGTTTAAAACGAATATTGATCTCAGAGACAGCTCTGTATTCAAACCCAGATCTGCATTCAAAATGACTTGGTGTATGTTTAAAGCGAATATCGCTCTGTATTCAAACCGATATCTGCATTCATAATGCCTTGGTTCACGTTTAAAGCGAATATCGATCTCAGAGCCAGCTCTAAATTCAAACCCAGCTCTGTATTCAAAATGCCTTGTTATACGTTTAAAACGAATGTCGATCTCAGAGCCAGCTCGAAATTCAAACCCAGCTCTGCATTCAAAATGACTTTGTGTATGTTTATAACGAATATCGATCTCAGAGCCATCTCTGTATTCTAACCCAGCTCTGCATTCATAATGCCTTGGAGTACGTTTAAAACGAATGTCGATCTCATAGCCATCTCGAAATTCAAACCCAGCTCGATATTCAAAATGACTTGGTGTACGTTTAAAACAAATATCGATCTCAGAGCTAGCTCGAAATTCAAATCCAGCTCGATATTCAAAATGGCTTGGTGTATGTTTAAAACGAATATCGATCTCAGAGCCAGCTCTGTATTCAAACCCAGCTCTGAGTTCAAAATGACTTGGTATATGTTTAAAACGAATATCGATCTCAGAGCCAGCTCTGCATTCAAACTCAGCTCTGCATTCATAATGACGTGGTGTATGTTTAAAACGAATATCGATCTCAGAGCCATCTCTGCATTCAACCTCAGATCTGCATTCAAAATGCCTTGTTGTATATTTATAACGAATATTGATCTCACAGCCAGATCAAAATTCAAACCCAGCTCTGTATTCAAAATGCCTTGTTGTATGCTTAAAACGAATATCGATCTCAGAGTCAGCTCTGTATTCCAACTCAGCTCGATATTCAAAATGACTTGGTATATATTTAAAACGAATATCGATCTCAGAGCCAGCTCTGTATTCAAACCCAGTTCTGCATTCATAATGCCTTGGTATAAGTTTAAAACGAATATCGATCTCAGAGCCAGCTCTGCATTCCAACTCAGCTCGATATTCAAAATGACTTGGTATATTTAAAACGAATATCGATCTCAGAGCCAGCTCTTTATTCAAACACAGTTCTGCATTCATAATGCCTTGGTGTAAGTTTAAAACGAATATCGATCTCAGAGCCAGCTCTGCATTCAAACCCAGTTCTGTATTCAAAATGCCTGATTGTATGTTTATAACGAATATCGATCTCAAAGCCAGCTGGAAATTCAAACCCAGCTCTGCATTCATAGAGCTTTGATGTGTGTTTAAAACGAATATCGATCTCAGAGCCACGCTTTCTATTCAAACCCAGCTCTGCATTCATAATGCCTTGGTGTATATCGATCTCAGAGACAGCTCTGTATTCAAACCCAGCTCAGCATTCAAAATAACTTGGTGTATGTTTAAAACCAACATCGATCTCAGAACCAGCTTTGTATTTAAACCCAGCTCTGCATTCAAATTGACTTAGTGTGTGTTTAAAACGAATATTGATCTCAGAGACAGCTATGTATTCAAACTCAGATCTGCATTCAAAATACCTTGGTGTATGTTTAAAACGAATATCGATCACAGAAGCAGCTCTGTAGTCAAACCCAATTCTGGATTCATAATGCTTTGGTGTATGTTTAAAACGAATATCATCGCAGAGCCAGCTCTGTATTCAAACACAGCTCTACATTCAAAATGACTTGGCGTATCTTTAAAACGAATATTGGTCTCAGAGACAGCTCTATATTCAAACCCAGATCTGCATTCAAAATGACTTGGTGTATGTTTGAAACGAATATCGATCTCAGAGCCAGCTCTGTATTCAAACCCAGTTCTGCATTCATAATGCCTTGGTCTATGTTTAAAACGAATATCGATCTCACAGCCAGTTCTGTATTCAAACCGATCTCTGCATTTATAATACCTCAGTGTAAATTTAAAACGAATATCGATCTCAGAGCCAGCTCGAAATTCAAATTCAGCTCGATATTCAAAATTGCTTGCTATACGTTTAAAACGAATATTAATCTCAGAGCCAACTCGAAAGTCAAACCCAGCTCTGCATTCATAATGCCTTGTTTTATGTTTATAACTTATATTGGTCTCAGACCAAGCTCTGTATTCAAACCCAGCTCTGCATGCAAAATGACTTGGTGTATGTTTAAAACGAATATCGATCACAGAGCCAGCTCTGTATTCAAACCCAGTTCTGCATTCACAATGCCTTGTTGTATGTTTAGAGCGAATATCGATATCAGAGCCAGCTGTGTGTTCAAACCCAGCTCTGCATTCAGATTGCTTTGTTGTATGTTTAAAACGAATATCGATCTCAGAGGGAACTCTGTATTCAAACCCAGCTCTGCATTCAAAATGACTTGGTGTATGTTTAAAACGAATATCGATCTCAGAGCCAGCTCTGTATTCAAACCCAGCTCTGCATTCATATGGCTTTGTGTATGTTTAAAAGGAATATCGATTTCAGAGCCAGCTCTGTATTCAAACCCAGCTCTGCATTCAGAATGACTTTTATGTTTATAACGAATATCGATCTCAGAGCCAGCTCAAAATTCAAACCCAGTTCTGCATTCATAATGCCTTGGTGTATGTTTAAAACGAATATAGATCTCAGAGCCAGCTCTGTATTTAAACCCTGCTCTGCATTCATAATGCTTTGGTTCACGTTTAAAACGAATATCGATCTCAGAACCAGCTCGAAATTCAAACCCAGCTCTGTATTCAAAATGCCTTGTTATACGTTTAAAACTAATATCTATCTCAGAGCCAGCTCGGAATTCAAACCCAGCTCGATATTCAAAATGACTTGGTGTACGTTTAAAACGAATATCGACCTCAGAGCCAGCTCGAAATTCAAACTCAGATCTGCATTTCAAAATGACTGGATTTATGTTTAAAACGAATATCGATCTCAGGGTCAGCTCTGTATTCAAACCCAGTTCTGCATTCATAATGCTTTGGTGTATGTTGAGAACGAATATCGATCTCAGAGCCAGCTCTGTATTCGAACACAGCTCTGCATTCAAAATGACTTGGAGTATGTTTGAAACGAATATTGATCTCAGAGACAGCTCTGTATTCAAACCCAGTTCTGCATTCATAATGCCTTGGTGTATGTTTAAAACGAATATCGATCTCCGAGCCAGTTCTGTATTAAAACCGATCTCTGCATTCATAATGGCTTAGTGTAAATTTAAAACGAATATCGATCTCAGAGCCAGCTCGAAATTCAAATCCAACTCGAAATTCAAAATTGCTTGTTATACGCTTAAAACGAATATCAATCTCAGAGCCATATCGAACGTCAAACAGTTTAACACAGCTCTGCATTCATAATGCCTTGTTGTATGTTTATAACGAATATCGATCTCAGAGCCAGCTATGTATTCAAAGCCAGCTCTGCATGCAAAATGACTTGGTGTATGTTTAAAACGAATATCGATCACAGAGCCAGCTCTGTATTCAAACCCAGTTCTGCATTCTCAATGCCTTGTTGTATGTTTAGAGCGAATATCGATATCAGAGCCAGCTGTGTGTTCAAACCCAGCTCTGCATTCAGATTGCTTTGTTGTATGTTTAAAACGAATATCGATCTCAGAGGGAACTCTGTATTCAAACCCAGCTCTGCATTCAAAATGACTTGGTGTATGTTTAAAACGAATATTGATCTCAGAGACAGCTCTGTATTCAAACCGAGATCTGCATTCAAAATGACTTGGTGTATGTTTAAAACGAATATCGATCTCTGAGCCAGCTCTGTATTCAAACCCAGTTCTGCATTCATAATGCCTTGGTGTATGTTTAAAACGAATATCGATCTCAGAGCCAGCTCTTTATTCTAACCTAGCTCTGCATTAATAATGCCTGGTGTCCGTTTAAAGCGAATATCGATCTCAGAGCCAGCTCGAAATTCAAACCCAGCTCTGTATTCAAAATGCCTTGTTATACGTTTAAAACTAATATCGATCTCAGAGCCAGCTCGAAATTCAAACCCAGGTCGATATTCAAAATGACTTGGTTCACGTTTAAAACGAATATCGATCTCAGAGCCAGCTCGAAATTCAAACTCAGTTCTGCATTCATAATGCCTTGGTGTATGTTTAAAACGAATATCGATCTCAGAGCCAGCTCTGTATTCAAACCCAGCTCTGCATTCATAATGCCTTGGTTCACGTTTAAAACGAATATCGATCTCAGAGCCAGCTCGAAATTCAAACCCAGCTCTGTATTCAAAATGCCTTGTTATACGTTTAAAACTAATATCGATCTCAGAGCCAGCTCGAAATTCAAACCAGCTATGCATTCATAATGCTTTGGTGTACGTTTACAACGAATATCGATCTCAGAGCCAGCTCGAAATTCAAACACAACTCTGTATTCAGTATTCCTTCTTATAAGTTTAACCGAATATCGATCTCAGTGCCATCTTTGTATTCAAACCCATCTTCGCATTTATAATGCTTTGGTGTACGTTTAAAACGAATATCGATCTCAGAGCCAGCTCGAAATTCAAACCCAGCTCTGTATTCAGTAAGCCTTCTTATAAGTTTAACCGAATATCGATCTCAGTGCCATCTTTGTATTCAAACCCATCTCCGCATTCATAATGCTTTGGTGTACGTTTAAAACGAATATCGATCTCAGAGCCAGCTCGAAATTCAAACCCAGCTCTGTATTCAGTATGCCTTCTTATAAGTTTAACCGAATATCGATCTCAGAGCTAGCTCGACAATGAAAACCCAGCTCGATATTGAATGTCGATCTACGATCTTCGATCTCACATCCAACTTCACACAGCTCGCATTTAGGCCTTTTATTTTAGGCGGGTGCAATAGTAACACACGGACATAATATAGTAACATAAGTGAGTAAGTTAAAATAAATAATTTAAGTTAAATAACTATTTTAAGTTAAGAGAAGACATCTGTTTAAAGTGACAATTTAAATCAGGGTTCTTATAATAAATTAACTGCTGTAAACATGTATACATATGTTCCTGTTTATTTTCCTTGATATAGACCTCTGTAGAATTGTGACTCTTGGGCAGGGCAACGTTTTACCACATCGTAAATATTCAAACTTGTTAGGTGCCCAAAAGCTAATGATTCATTCGGAACATCTATTAATTCTGGCTTCATGCAGTATTTTATAAGAGCCGTAGCGTTTGTGGTTTCGTGAAAGAACATCCATTTTCCTTTTATATGATAATCCTAAACATGTGACCCCTGGAGAGTGGCCAAATTTGACCAGGTCACTATTTGAATACATTGTGTAGAGACCCATAAGCTAATGCTCGTGCAAAATGTAAGGACTCTACCTTTTGGCGTTTCAGGAGATGATTTGTTTTTGTTTGACTACGTATATATAGACCAACGTACGAGACTGTGCCCAAACCATATTCAATTTCGACCTAATAATATAAAACAAGTGGGCAACACCAACTTGATAATACCTGCCAAACGACAAACATAATGTTATGTAAAACTTGGTTTTGAACCGAACCCATGTTCATAGTCTCTAACGACTTCTTCCTCACATAACCCGCGCCCATGTTCATAGTCTCTAACGACTTCTTCCTCACATAACCCGCGCCCATGTTCATAGTCTCTAACGACTTCTTCCTCACATAACCCGCGCCCATGTTCATAGTCTCTAACGACTTCTTCCTCACATAACCCGCGCTTAGTCACCACATTTAACTAAAGTTCACATTGGGGTGCTGGTCGGTGTTTTGAGATAAAGTTATTTCAAGTTTGTACAAATTTGAAATAGCCGCCGTTCCTGAATAATAATAATAATCTTCTCAAGAACCGTTTGACCCGTTTTCAGAAATGATTGGTGTGAAGTCTGTACAAATGAAATCCCTGACAATTTCGTTAAATTTGCTGAGAGTTGTTTGTCTCCGCTATGGACGTACGACGACGAAATGCAGTAACAATAGGCCACTTGGAGCGATTTCAACAGTTCAGCTAAAATATATACATGCAAGAAAATGGTTATAGACATTGTTTTAATTATATTAACTCTTACATCAAGGAAAAATATTTTGAAACGTAGATGGGCTGTATAAAATATATGTTCGGAGAGTATACAAGGTATATTCGGAGAGACTGTCATATTAAAATTGTAGGTGCCTTCAGAAATTCTTGAAATAATCAAAACCAAGTAGTAGCAAAGAAGTAATCTATTTATGGAATGTAATGAACGTTGTACTTTAACATCATAACGATTGCTGTTGTATTTTCTCCATCCGCGTGCATGTACATATTTACAAAACAAATGGCTTATCCTACTGAAAATGGTCCTATAGAAATCGCAGTACCCAAACGCAATGGCACCGTAGGTCCGCACTGCACCACACAGAGCAAATTAAGTATGCAATTACAGGACAATACACATCATGGGGTGGTGAAGACAGGTTACCGACATTGAATGGTTAACGTAGGCACTATCACATCATGGAGTGGTGAAGACAGGGTTACCGACATTGAATGGTTAACGTAGGCACTATCACATCATGGAGTGGTGAAGACAGGGTTACCGACATTGAATGGTTAACGTAGGCACTATCACATCATGGAGTGGTGAAGACAGGGTTACCGACATTGAATGATTAACGTAGGCACTATCACATCATGGAGTGGTGAAGACAGGGTTACCGACATTGAATGGTTAACGTAGGCACTATGGTCTGCTGGTTAGCTTAATTAACATGATTTCACGCTTCCATAACCTCGCAATTATCGTGTATTCATCGCTCAAATTGACAAGACAGTGCACATCCCATCAACAGTAAATATCTAACAATAAAGTCCACAGCCAAAGAAATTAGCAAACGATACACGTATTCTTATATTATTGTAAATATATATAATATATATATAATTAGAAATACCTCGGGATGTATCCAGAATTGTACCGAACAACCGCAGCAACAGCTAACGATTTTTTCTCAAAGTATTGGGAGGGTGGTGTAGCAAAAGATCCATTGGCCCAATTGCCAAATCCTATTCTGTCGCCTGTTGTGTGGCAATTAAATTCTAGTAATATATAATAAATGTAACTGTCAATATAAAACACAATAGACCACACAATAGGCGACGGTATAGGATTTGGGGCCAATGTATCTTTTGCAACAACACCATTAATTTCAAAAGTCCATAATTTGAAATAATGAACATAGCAAAGGTACTACCATAATTCAAGTCAAACACAGCCTCGGTATTACCATTTATAATTTCAAACAATGAATACAGTCTCGGTACAACCAAAATTCCGAAAGTTGTTGGTGGCCTAGCCTCTGTCATCCACCTTATCTAATATATGAATGTTTATATCTGTATAGGTGATTCTAATAAAATTATGTTTATTATTTATTTCAAACTTTCAAAGTCCAAAAGCATGTGTCTTTGCTTTCGTTTTCAGTGTCCCGGTGTGAACAATGACCCTATCCCGAGGTAGGGACATATAAGAATTGTATACCTCCCGTCGTCCTTAAGAATCGACACTTTCTCATGTACAAGCCGAGTTCCCAGTGGGATTCGAACTTGCAGCCGTGAAATGTTAGATGGTTTCAAACTCGTCTTTTAACGTTGTTTTTTTTTTTTTTTTTTTTTTTTTGTATTTTAGACGATCAAGCTTGTTCAAATTAACACTCCGGATTAAAAAATTTCAAAGTTTTATATATAGCGATTTATAGGCGAGATTCTGAACAAAATATTTGTTTTTATGGTGTTTTACGTCATTTTCAACACATGTACGGTTATATATGACGGTCGATTTTTTGTGGTGGAGGTAGACCACCCACTTTTCCTGGGTAGAACGTAATCCGTCATCCATAAGAATCGACACTTCCTCACTTACACGTTGAGCTCCCAGTGGGATTCGAATCCGCAGCGGTGAGAGGCGAAGGTTTTTCACAAAATATATTTAAAAGGACAATTGAGAGAGTTTTTTTTCCAGAAACTATCGGTATACCACAGACTATACGTTTCGTCTTTTGAAGTCACCAGTGTGTACAATGGGCCTGCCACACGGGGTTACAAAAGTTGTATTTAAAGATATTTAGAGAAAACTCTAAAAGTAGTATCTTCTTCTCAAAAGCTGTTATTCGAACAATCTTAATATTCTAGAATATTATTGTGAAAAATGGCTGTGCCCGTGGGGTACCTTGTTTGTTTTTTTGAAAAGTGGGGAAAACGAGTTGTGTATAAAGTCCTTGTGCCTCAGTCAGTCGCATTTATTTGGCGTTGATCCGATTTTAAACACCGGTTTTACTGTTTCCGTATTTATGCAAGTTTAAACGCGCTAATGCACTTTAAATTTACTATCGGCGTTTAAAACGTCATAACGCTGAAAAAATATGAATTAATTCTTAAGTACAACTTTTTGTAATTAAAAAGATGATCGCACAAATCAATCAGCGCATCGATAATAGTAATACAGTTTTAAAAACGTCCACCAAATACATAGAAGATACTGGCACAGCCGCCACCAAATACATAGAAGATACTGGCACAGCCGCCATCAAATACATAGAAGATACTGGCACAGCCGCCACCAAATACATAGAAGATACTGGCACAGCCGCCACCAAATACATAGAAGATACTGGCACAGCCGCCACCAAATACATAGAAGATACTGGCACAGCCGCCATCAAATACATATACACACAAAAATCCAAACAAAGGAAAAGCGACGACGTTGCCGATTTGACATCCTTAAAATAAACGGTTACTTGATGACATATAACTCGGTTTTAAAGCCGTCGGGACTGTATATGTTCCAGTTATGTTACGTGTTCAGTGATTTTTTTGTATAAATATGTCCTGCTTTTAGATATCAATGAACATACTGAAGGAAAGGCCAAATGGATTAGAGCTTATATGATTGTATACCTACAATTCGAAACTCATCTGTGAATATGAGGTCTATTCCAATATCGTACGGACGTGGGTGAAAAACAAACACGCTGCCATTTTGAATTTCGCAGGCATTTGAACTTTCATTAGGAACACTTAGACATATAAGGAGTTGTTTGTAGAAATGGCACACAATCGTTTACGATGGCCGGGTGACTATCCCAACTTGTCTAAACAGAGCTAAACATGAAAATCCACATTGCTTTCACGTGAATTAAACTAGCTGTTTACATATCATGCTTATTAAAATTTAATGATTTTATAATTGAGTTATGATAAATCCTTTACCAGCCAAGTGAATTCACTTAGTTTACTTCGTTCCAGTGGAGGAGCCTAGTTAGCCAATAGTGTCTGCATCGCGGTCAACACTACACCCTAAAGTAAAATAATATCAGTGGAAATATGGTTATATTTACTGTCTGGAACTCTTTTCATGCCATCGCATGTTCGTCTTTTCAGTAGCGCGAAAAGACGAAAACGCGAGGATGAATCTCGCCTTTTCTCCCTACTAACTCGAAGTTTGGACGAACATTTGAGGGTAGGTATATCTATATATTCGCTTTTGTGTCTATGGATAGTTTATTTGGGTCAATGAATCCATTGCTGACTTATTCCAGAGCTTATTACCGTTATTACTTATAAGTTAAATACAAATATCCAAGATGGCTGCCAAGAAAGATGGCTGCTGTGACATTACCGTGACAATACATTGAATTCTAGATCAGCTTGGACATTGCTTTTGGCCATGGTGAGTTTTATTAGGTTTTGTGGAACATCTTGGCGACTCAACGTTTTAATTAAGCTGCTTTAGTGCGCTTTAGTTATCTAAATCGCTGCCTTAAATAAAAACAAACTGCAACCAAATGCATGTATACGCCACTTATAGATGGTCCAGACATAATCATGACTACTATGGAGAGGCTATGGCTGAGGCGCAAAAACTATCAATACAGTGCGGACAATTTTTACAGTCTTTATAGCTGATCAAAAGCTGTACCGTTTGATGGTTAATATTATTTGGGTTCATCAATTTCACTCCAAGTCTTGAGGATATGCATATGCTAATGAGCTTTGTTGGTTGTGTAGGTGTATCACTGGTTATTAGTGGATGATAAGAGGTTAGGAAATAACTATCCACAGAACAGTTAAGATAGTTACTGAGGAAGTCTAGAATTAATCGAAAGTTATAAGGAAGGATTTATTGGTGTTATTAAAGACTAGAACTGATCGTAGTGGAATATATATATTGGTTAGACAAAGTAAGCCTAGGCTATGGAATACTATATGGTCGAAAACACATGCATGCAAGCGGGCTTGTTGGTATTACACTCAATCCGTCTGCTCAGAAAAGATGGGCATTGAGTCTTTATGTATGCAGTCGGCGCATCAAAGATGTAGCCAATATAATATAGAACTCACAGCACCCAAAAGAAATGGCAAAGTAGGTCCGCACTGTACCACAAGCAAAGAAAAAAATATACAACGAAAAAAACGATACACAACACAAAGAGTGGTGAAGACAGGGTTACCGACTTGGAATGCTCAGTAAGCAATATGGCTCACTGGTTAGCTTAAATCGATTTTAAGTGTACACAACCTCGCTATTATCCTGTCTTCAGCGCTCAAATTGACAGTGTAACTACACAATTGAATTGAATGTTGTTTAACGGCTCATCAACATTTAGAGCCGCCCCAGAGAGAGGGGAAGGATACAAAGGAATCCGGGAACCTGCCCTTCTCTTATTATCGAATAGATTCCTATGGTTCTTTAACGTGCTCGGAGGATAGACCGATACACGGGACCGCCCGGTTTACGTCCCCATCCGACGGACGGTAAATACACAAAAAAAGTACATCCCATCAAAAGGAAATCTCTAACAATAAAGTTCACAAACAGAGAAAGTACGAAACGATACACGTATATGTTATTGTAAAACTGTAGAAAACATAATTAGAAACACCCCAGAATGTTTCCAAAAGTGTACTGACCAAATACAGCAGTTGCAGCCAAAGAGAAAACCAATTTAGGGTGCGACCACAAAACCCGAGGAACGAAAGTCCATGCACCAGCCTTTCCTTACAGCGCTTCAGAAGATGTCCGGTCATCGCACAAAAGAAAAGTGAAGCGTAGTGACTGACTGCAGACGGGTCAATCACCAAGCATGAAGGAATACTAAAGGTCCTATCCTTTTCTGACGAATTTCCTGATTAATTTTGTAAAGTGGTCAGGAAATCCGACACACCTCTTTAATTCCAGAAGTTACATCTCCATAGAATAAAAGTTGTGATATTCCTAGTTGCAGAAACGTTTTTAGGTTGGTGTTGTAATCCTTCAGCAGGTTTTCGTTGCGGCGATAGAACGTTAAGAAAGATCTACCTAGTTAACGAAAAACTTGCCGAAGAAGTTATATTGTAATAACTTGATTTCGATGATTGAAATCCTGAACATCGTTTCATGCCAGTTCGAGACACACCATGAAGAAGAAATGCAGCTCGTATGAAATCCTATGTACAGGATAGAGAGAAAATTCGGGAGAAGCTAAATACCTGCGTTAAGCCACTAAATCCTGATGAATACCCAGACGGCAATATAAAAAAGAGTATGAGAGAAAACATCGTCTCTGGGAGTATTAGTCCAGAAACAGTAAATGTTAATAATGCAGTCGATATTAGTAAGAACAGATGAATACAAATGAAGCGAGGTGACCTGAAGGATTCAACGTGGCTTTAGTCAAGTCTGGATCTGTTGCAATTTTTGACATCCATTTTTAATATAGTCTAGAGTCATGGGCTTATTGGTCTCGCGCGACATAGATCCGTTTTCAACCATGAAATTGCACCTATACTCAAATCAATGTTTGAAGACAGTGGTGACATGAGAATAACAAAAACAAAATCCACACTGACAAAAAAAACTTCAGGTTGAGCACTCATCCTGAACATTAGCAAAGTACGAGGCAGTATTAAAGACGGTTAAGACGTCATGCGGATAATTAATTGACCATCAAACGGTACAGTTCAAGACTTTATTGACCAATTTCTGACAAACAGGTCAAATGTGAAGCCTCTCTCTCTCTCTCTCTGTCCTGTGACAATGCGATCAGATATACGGCCAGAGCTAAACTGCTATGTGGTTGCGCATCTGAGCAACCCTGTTCAACTGCGAGATGTGATTGTTACACTGCACTGTTTTCTGTCAACGCAACATGTCAAGCAACTGCCAAAATAGATGGATAAAATATGATGCTGAATCTAGTGATGAAGATCTTGGCGATGGTATTCAGGTCACTAGTCAACCAGATGACGTGTGATTGATTTCGTTAACTGATACGTTCGTTAGAAGTCGATAAAAAACCAAAGTATGTTTTTGTAGGCACCACGGCAGTATTTTTGCCAAAGGGTGCAAAGCAGCTTGTAGACATTATTTAAGTTCATGTTATCGCATGGTTTTGGCTTTTATCGCCCATTTTGCATTGATGGTAGCAATCTCAGCAGCCACACATCAATAGTTTTAGATATTATACATGTAGAAGTGAACTGAAGTAAGATAATGGTTGCTTGTCCCAATAAACCTATCAGTATACACCAAACTTATTAATATTGTTATTTTCATGTCACGGCAGACATCTTGGATATTTGTAAGCTGGAAATGGATCCTAGACCCAAAAAACCTAGTCATAGACACCAAAGTGATTGTCCTAGCTAATGCAGAATCCACTGCAGCCATCTTGGCAGCCATCTTGAATATTTGTATTTAACTTATAAGTAAGGTGAAGCTATAAATGGATTCCTTGACCCAAGAAACCTATCCATAGACACCAAAATGAATGTCCTAGCTAATGCAAAAGTCAAGCTATTGTCATTTTAATGTGACGGCGGCCATCTTGACGGCGATCTTGGATATTTCAATTTCTTCCTCAAGGATGCCAATGTGGCATCATTCAGATTCAGATTCAGCTTACCTTAAACATATTAAAACCATCAAAAAACATTGTGTGGACGATAATTTTGGGTTATGGCTAAAAACGGAGTTTGGCAACCGGACATGGTTCGCTCGACTAATACATATTTTTCATTATTTACACTGGTGTACAAACAGAAACTTTCATTATCATGCTGGCGAAACCAAGTGACCTTTTGATCGGGTTCACGACTATTCTCCGGCGCAAAAAAAAGGCAATTTGATTCATCCAGTATTTTCTGAGATAAGCCACTCACAACTCTTGGAAATGAAAGAAAGCGTGTGACTGTATACATTTTGGGAAGGCTTATCACAGAACGTATTGGAGAAATCGAATTACCTTTGCCGTCGTATATTTTTAGGGTATATGCAGCAAAAGTATTACATTGATAGGGTATACTCGCTTTAGTTGAACGAAGTTCTTTAAGAAAAGTTATGAAAAAAACCCATACATTTATTGATAGCTCTGTTAATATATTGCCGTGAACCTGATAAAAAAAAGTCACGTCGTTTTGATATACTGTTTCTCTCGTATTGTATCTAATCGATCACAATGTTGGGCACGTAGCCAGCCCTTCATGGCGGGGTCTGAGGACAAGTACCCCGAAAAAACTGTTGGTTTCTACATGTGATTTCCTGCATTTTAAATGCATTCCCGTCCCAGATGTTTTAAGTAATAAATATAATCCAGTCTATGTTAGTGATTGTATCTGATCGTCCATTATAATTCCTACTCCAGTATTTAGTACCTTCCCAATATTCTACCGAGGTAACTGCCTCTGTGTGCCTCAGCGAAGCTACGGGCTTGATTATGTCGCATACAATGTTAACAGTTTCTCGTAATAATATGTTCTTAGATACATCAGGAACACTAAACGGACAACTGTCTGCATTAATACATTGACACCTATCCTCATTAAATTGATCTTCAGGCAAACAGTTTCTGGGCATAGTAAAAGTAGGTATAAAAGTCAAAAGGAAAGGTAGCAATCACAGAACACAGCCAACCAAATATACAAATTCAAAACAATTAACAATTGCAAGGGAAAATAAAATCGCAGCACGCGCGACACACCAAAACAATTAACAATTGCAAGGGAAAATAAAATCGAAGCACGCGCGACACACCAAATATAAAATGGATGACAGTAGAAATATCACCTTGGCAGTTCTGAGATAAAACTGCAACAATGTGTCTTGCTAACTATTTATTAAAAATATCAGTACAGTTGGACAAGTGGCTTTTAAGAGAATGTGTATGAAGTCCAGCAATACCACATACAGTGCGACACCAGATAATATAATGTAGAGTCATAAGACGAGGTGATGAACAGCTTAACATACCCTTAAAGTTCTCCGGCCATGTTTTGTTTCATGAACATGTTTATGTTTATTTAAATCGAAATCAATACACAGCAATATATATTTACAATTCACGCTTTGCTATATCTATGAAAAGCGAGAATTAGATTTTATTTGATGACGTAGAAAACTTTGAACAGGTAAATTAATCCACAGGTTAATGTATTTATCAATGATCTGGCAATAGTTATGCAGCTATACAATTCAGATTTACCTCATTTCCCCGTGCTGTCACGCAGTGGTAAAAGTAGTATCTACGTCATGCAAATAATATTTATTTTTACATACAACTTACTAGCGGTTTTACATATAAGTTTCTCTCCGGGACTATCAAGAAATGTTCACATGATGTTTAAGAGTTAACTTTGTTCATTGATAATACTACAAAAAGGGTGGCCATCCATCTTTAAAAGATAATTTGAAAGCCAAGACAAAATATTCCATTAATACCGTTTTGCTTTATCATAAATAGAAGGCCAAGATGCCATATGCGATCAAAAGCCCTTGAGATATCATTAAATACTATACAAGTGTACTGTTTGGCAATAATACTACAAAAAGGGTGGCCATTCGTCTTTAATATGAGATGTCTAGATACTCACATTATGTTTGGCGAAGATGATTGCAAAAACTGAACAGTTTTGGTCAATGTCTGAAGGCCGTATTATTTAAGTATCAAGTATCAAGACTATGCGACACGCTATATCAATAAGAACACAACATATCATTCAGTCGAAAGTTGATATAGCCATTCAATAAGAAGTATTTCATTCAAGTGGGAAAACAACATCGATATCAACGTTTTGTAACATTGTTCATATACGAAGTTGTATGCCTTTGCTAAACCACATATTAAGAGCCGAACACAGCTTCGGTACTATCATATTTTCAAAAGTCGAACACAGTCACTGTATTACCATAATTTCAAAAGATGAACACACAAACTAAATTCGGATCTCCACTCTTGCCGTAACGTTTCAAGCCTCGGTCATCCACATCCTCGGATGTATGCACTTCTACAGTTGTATAGGTGAGTCTAATATGTTTATTAATTAGTCACACTTTCAAAGTCTATAATATCGTGTCTGTGTTTTCAGAGTCACCATTGTTTAAAGCAACAGTAACATCGATTTCTTGACTGATAACCTCCCCTTCAATGGCCCAGCTTTGTATGTCACCTGAACCAAACATTATGAAGAAGATAGCACCCACAGTGTAGATCGCCGCCGCTATGAAGAATACTATTCTCCACTGTTCTTGGGTTTTCTGCAAATAAACAGACACATTGAAAGCAGACCCCATACTTTACAATATCTACAACGAACAGAAAACAAAAATGACAAAGTATTAACGATTAAACTTAAAGGGAGTACATCAGGCTTTTCGAAGGGGTCTAGGGGCCCGACTTAAAATTGACAAATAATGATATCTTCTATTTTAAAGCGACTAAACAAAATGAATGATCCGAAAAATGATCCCTTAGTTACAAGGAAATTCATTCTGTACAGTAATACGTGCTATCCTAGGTTACGCACCAGGGTTAATTTCAGCATTGTATGCCCGATTCCGTCCTAGCTATATGGTGTATTCGAAGTTTAAACCTTAACAATATGGTTCGAACATCATATTTTGATGGATATAAGTCTTTTATCATGAATTGGAACATTTTTATAATTTAAGATATTTCTAGAAAAATCCTGATGTACTCCCTTTAAAGTCGAAACAAAAGTCGAAACAGGTACTGTAGCAGTCACAATGTAGTCACCAACACACAGGCAAGACATTACACCTGGTAATGGGTAGTGATTTTCGTTACAAACTGAGTGTTTTAACTAGTTTCACAACCCTTTAAGGTATTGAGTGGTTAAGTATTTATATATCTTTATCTATAAAATTTAAGTGTACCGCTTGTTAATTTCTCTCTGTGTTTATTGTTTTAAGAGATTCTTTTGCTTAGCTGTCCTTTTATTTTGACCGTGTTATCAATTTGAGCGCTGAATCAATAGCAAACTTGTGCACGTAACATCGAATTAAGCTTACCAGTAGTCCGTTTTTGCCTACTGATCGTTCCAAGACGGTAACCCTGCCTTCACCACTCTTTATGTATTGTATTGTCCAGCTCATAGACTATTTAATTTGCTCATTTGATTTTGTTTGTGGTAAAGTGCGGACAGACGGTGTCTGTGCATTTGGGTGCTGTTGTTTCTCTATCATCATTTCTTTTACTTACATCAGAGGTAATGATGCCGATAGCTATAGGTGCTAGAAATCCCCCAAGAGTACCGGTCGTGTTTGAGATACCGAATATGATCCCGGCGTATCGTGGAGCTATGTCCACAGGATTAACAATAAATCCACTTCCGTACTGACATCCGGACATGGCAACACCGATGGTCAGCAAGGATACAGCCACACCTGGGTGCTGGTCCATATATCCGGTCAAGATGATGAACACGGCCGGAACAAGGGTTCCTATGATGTAAAACAGTAATTGCAAATTTTAAAACAAAATATAAGGGTCATATTTAAAAAATAACTGACAGCTTAGTATTAAGTTACATACCATTGGCACTTACTACTCAGACTTACATACGTTATAAATGTATTATCAATAATCTTATGGAAGAGTCAAAGGAACGTTTGACTAAAATGTTTCGCTTGATGCGGATATATTCAATAATACAAAAGCTTACATATAGTCAATGGCAGGTTACAGTTTAGGATTATGAAATAATTAAATGTTTAACAAACAATACATATAGTTACAAATACCAATATAATGATAACAATAATAAATACTGATAAAGGTGATGAAAAAAGTTACACAATGAAAATGGATTATAAACTGTAAACCCCACACGTATGCGTCTAATTAATATTTGACAATATGGTTTGCTAAAAATATGGGAGAGTAGACATTAATTAATATAGTTAAGTTCGTTTCGAATTTTAAAACTATTAAAACTATATGTTGCCAGGTTCTTGACAATGTTTTCATTTTCAGATGCTAACAATTCGATGAATTTGGGAATATTTGGCCTTCGCCAGAAATATTTTTTATTGTCTTCTGTCTTGTTCATTAAACAGTGCACATTCCATGACGAAATGAAATTCATCTTCAAGTTTATTACACACGATGCATTTTCTTTCATTTGCAGGTATTCGTTGTGGTTTGTGCCAATTTGTAACCTATGTGAAGACATTCTTAGTCTTGACAGCACTGAGCGAAATTTACGTACTTTTATTATATCTAGGTATGAGTTATATGCAAACACACGAAAAAGCGAATATGTCCTAGCCCTGGACGGATCCGTTATTCGTCCATTCCAGTTTTGTATAAAATTGTCAGTAAGCCTTTGCCAAAAGACGGATAAAAATATATGTATGTTTCCTACTCCCTGTAAATACCAAACATCATTAAATCCTAGAATTTCAAGCAATGTTGTTACAGACGATGCCCAGTTTTGTTTATTTGGTTGAAGTTCAATATCATTTAACATCATTCTGTACGTAGCTTTTACAAATTGTAAACCCTCGCATTTTAATATTTTAAACCAGTATTATATTGGAACATTTCAAGGAGTCACAAACAACGTGTCCGATGAGGTATGCTTGTTTAAACCCGCGCACATGCGCAGTAATTATTTCCGTTGCCCAACTACAGCAGCAAATTGCAGAACATATTTGATTGCTAATAGTTTATATACAGTCTGGCCGCAGTAGAAGTTTCCAAAACTTTATTAAGAAAGGTATATACCATTACATCAAGTTCGAAATAAGTTAAAGGGGTATCGCGGTTATGCCTAAGTACTTTGAGAAAACTGTTTCATTACTTGAGTGCTTAGTACACTGTTGGGTATATTCATTTTTACGTTGTTAAAACTCAATCTGAGTGTAGAAAAAAAATCATATTACGTGGTCTAATACATACAAAAATGGTTAAATTTAGCAGGTAGGTTCAGAATAAATTACCAAGACTATTAAACAGTTTTCGTGCTGTTGTGGTTGAAGCATAGCCTCTTGTTCGCAAGAAGTCAGCAACGTGTCCAGATATGTTGGTAGTCGCCCAGAAGCCTATGTACGGTAAGGCCGATAAAAATCCTGCCTACACGATAAACAAAGTTATATATTATTACTTAGTTCAATTGTTGTAGTTCCGATATTATTTACATACTAATACAAGAATAGTTCATTGAAAAAGACAATTCTACCTAAAATTCGTATTGCAATTTATAAAAATACTTATTTAGTGTTTGAAAAAATACTTTCAGGAGGGTTAGCATACTTGCTTCTTTACCCTGAGTTCCAGGTATCGATTCCCGATGGGGTCAAGTCTAGGGATGTTTAAAACGCACACATTAAGTACCTTATTCGGGCAAGGTACTGTGAAAGCATGCCATTCATCGGAGTGTATGTACATCCGTCGGGCCCGTGTTCAGGAAAAGACATATTCTGTGCCATTAAACAGCTGATTGCCAAAAAAAACAAACGAGTTATCGCCGTTGCACATGATTTCCACTACGATAGAAATGGTCAATACAAAAATAAGAAGGGTTAAAAAGATATCTTGTAAAACGTTTACGTATGGTCAAACGTTTACATATGGTCTCGAACCTGTAATTTACTTGTACGGTGTTATAATGTATACAACATGTATCATATAACTGCCAAAATGAATGCCATTGGTAGTTGTTGGATTTATAAATTAATCGGGAGTCTCCTAAATCTTTATTTGTCACTACGCACAACAATTACAAAGTAGGAGATATACTAGAAAAATCAAACTTGGTTGGATCAACGGAAAGAGAGTAAACAAACATACGTGTGCATAAGATTTACTCATTCAATATCTTGCAACAACCCTGACATCTTATTATAAAAGCTTGTTTAAATATAGCAACAAGTGCAATCAAATCATCTCTTGTATTTTCATATTTATTTGATTTAAAGTGCTTTGCATATTTCTTTGTCTTATTGGACTATGTGATTAGACATCCATCAACTGTCCACGTGTACATATCATTTCTGGTATTATAGGACCCTTTTAGAAAATAGTTTTCTCTTATCACGTATTACAACTGAAATTAAGTATCGAATTATAAATATACTAACGATGGTATGTTAAAGCCCGTTTCCCGCCAACAACAGGTACATTTATACACTGTTTCCAAGCATACTAACGATAAGGTATATATACGAGTATAACTGACATATGTTGCGAACCAACCTGTATAACGAAAATATTAACAAGCCAGTCAAAACAAGTATAAAAGTCGAACAGGAAATGCAGCTTTCACAGAAGACAGTAAACCCCAAAACAAGCAAAAGAACAAACATGAATGGCAATGGTAATAAGGAATAAAAGCATACGACGTCATAAACACAAAAAGGTTTGACAAAATGGCTACCACGTTGGAACGGTCAGTGGCAAAAAATGTCGCTATAAACCAGGTTCTAGGGTGCACCAAACCTCACACTTACCCTACTGTCATCCCAATAAAACGGGACAGTGTAAATAAACAAATCCCTGCCATGAATTTTTCTCTCACCAACAAGGCAGCATTAATAGGCAACATAAGTAAAACAAAAAGATGCTCGTGTATATATAAATACAAAACAACAATAGCCTAGAAAGCTACAAAGAAGGTACTCAATGACTTGACAGAAGCCAGAGCAACAAGAGAATAAACCATTGAGGGCACGACAAGACAAGACTGCAGACAAACATCAAATGTCACCGCCCTTTTGGGATTTATGTAGATGTCATCATAGGGTCCACAGCCTGTCCGGTCTTCGCACAATTACAGAGGAAAGCATAGATGGGTCCACCACCAAGCATGCAGTGAGTTGCAAAATGATAGGGCCATAACCTTTTTTGATAAATCTTTTAACAAGTTTAACAAAGATAGTATGAAAGTGATCATGACAAGGATCTTACGAAGTTTGTAAATCACGTCACCATAGAAGTCAGGTTGTGACAGTCCTTGTCGCAGAAGAGTAATACTTTTATATTTGGAAAGAAGATCAGGGTTACGATAATACAATTTTGCAAAGGTTTTACGAAGTTTATGGTAGCGGTAGCCCTGATGGAGTAGCTTTTTGGTTATACAAAGATTACGAATATTAAAGTCCTCAAAACGAGTACAGGCTCTAAAAAACGAATAAGTTGAGACACATAGACCCCATAAGAAGTTGCTCGGGGAACATCCCCATGAAATGGAAGATAAATTAACATATCAAAATTAAAATCATCTCTCTTGTCATAGATTTTGCTTTTTATTTCACCATTTTTAATAGAGAGATGTAAATCGAGAAAAGAAGCGTTAGTATCAAAAATATTAGCTTTGTTAAGTTGAAGTTCTTTAGGATATATTTTATTAACGATAGTAAAAAAGAAAGGGTTGTCAATGTTCAATATGTCATCCAGTTACCGAGAGGTGTCATTAAAGGCTTCAGTAACATCTGCCTGGGTATCTGGTAAAAGACTCAACACGAAATCTCTTTCATAGCAATATAAAAACAAATCTGCGACAAGGGATGCACGGTTCGTACCCATAGGGATACCAACAATTTGTCCATAAACGATAGTTCCATACCTGACGAAAATAGTATCTAATAGAAAAATAAGTGATTCACAAACTTCATGGCAAGGCCACATAGTGTAAATGTCCAAACTGCTGTTAGTAAAACACGCTTTAAAATTGTTACAGGCCAAAAATGTAGTATTTTCCCAAGCAAAAGTGTTTTGAATAAGAGCAATAAGCTTGTCTTTGATAAGGTTGTGTGTTAAGGTTGTACATAATGTAAAACATCACCATGTATAGGATAGAGGCTATGAAGAGAAATCGTCACCATTAAAAAACCGAAAGGGAGGGAGTGTTTTCTTAATGGTGAAGATTTCTCTTCGTAGACTCTATCCGGCTTAACATAGGTTTTATCGATAGTCTCTAAATAGGTCACACTCTAAACCATGAAGAACGCTGATAGTAAAATATTCATGAATAAATGGTGCAAGTATTTGAAATTCTGAGCCATCTGATTGGTTTAAAAAGTAGAGTAAACACTAAATTGTTATTGTTGCCGAATCGTCGAATTATGAGTTACCAACTCTTAATCAATTTTATGCATATTCAAGTACAGGCATTATAAGTACCTGTAAATCATAACTTTTAACTGGCACATATGCACTATTTTATGACCTCAATACATAGATAGTATTTCTAAAAACGGTTCTGTAGAGAAATTTGGCGGTTTAGTTTCTTTAAATATATACATATGTATTATCAAATATATAGATATTTATATATTTTGTTGTTATTTCTACTCATGGAGCATTTCATGCTTATACACATACCTTCTGAATATCGTATTTTAGCACATCTTTCATGTAAGTAGGAATGTTCGTCATAAATGTATATGTTCCCCAATTGGCGCATGCGTGTGTGACTATGATCGCCCAGACAGGAAGTGACGTAAATATCTTCAACCATGGCGTATGTGTTGACTGTAAAACAAAAGTTTGTTTTCAAATTAAGTTATCTTGGAAATGCCGAATCTCGAGACTATATCGCGCCTGTTTCAACGGTTGCAAATAAAATTAACTTGGAACATAATATTGATTTTGCTTCTTACACAATATAAATGTCATCCAAGCAGTTTAGGGCGGAGAAGATTTTTATAAAAGTGTTGCAACATAACTATGTAAATTGTCATTGTTATACCCCTAAGCGTCATTTGTACAAACTGGATTCGCAATGCAATTGACATTTTTCATGCAACAATTAATTTGTTGGTCTGTTAGTTTCAGTATAGATCTATATATTTCACTATACATCTCTACATAATAACATAGAACACTCGGGTTTGATGACGTTTATTTTACCTCAGTGGTTTCATGTGTACAAATTAAACAAATTGAGATTTCTCAATGAGGCTCCCCTTTCATACTCTTTTCATACAAAAGGTAAATGTCAGTGGCCAAGCATTTACTGAAACGTTTTTAAAACTTGTTACCGATGTAATTCTAAATGAGACCATGTTATCCACAGGATACGCCCCCCCCCCCACCCCCACACCCTCCCACTCTACATCCCTACATAATAACATAGAACACCCGGGTTTGATGACGTTTAAAGATATTTAAAAATATTTATTATAGGACGCGAAATAAATGATTTAATGTATGCAACACATACGAGTACTTACAATCAGAATCACAAATTCAACCTTTTTTGATGGAGGAAAACACCTGGCCCCCTCTCGGAATGATTAAATACAGCTTTGATCTGAAGAACTTCATATATATTTATTTAGCTGAAGATAACTAACTTCTTAACCTGTAAGGATAATTAAAATCGTGTAAAAATAGAGTAAGCTATAAGTCGCTATATATACATGACATATAATTGTATTTTTTTAAAACCGCGGTATTTGGTTCGAAACACCTGGCCCACAAACTATTTTTATTGATTTCTATAAAGATATTATCTTCGTTCATGTGTCTTTAAAGCATATGTCATGTAGTTTATCTGGAGGTAAAAATGACGAAAATCCGTTTATAAATGAAAAAGTCATGAACTGCTGAAAACAACTTGTACATTTAATGAAATTATCGAATTTATAACCGCTGACAAAGTTGTTCGTGTTATCAAAAATATTATCCATGAATCGAATGTGTAGTTTTGTACTTTTTGAATATGTATACTGTTCTTATTTTATTACTCTTACTATTATTAAATAATAGTAAAGTGTGCTCTTAAAAATTATCATTTATTCTATATGTAATTAACATTTAAGATATTCTGATCATTATTTTTTAAAATTGTATAGTTTACTAATATGAGATCATGGGCGTTTATTTAGGCTTATGATGAGATCAAACAGCATATCTTAATAGATTCAAGATTCAAGATTCTTTATTAAGTAACGTACACATTACAATGTTTCTTGTTACGTGATACAATGAATACTATTATATACAACAGTCAGTCATGATAAATATGTGCATAGACATAAAGGCAATGAGCAAAACATGATTTATACGGTAAAGATATACAAACATATATTGAACGTGAGGTTGTACTAAGTACATTGACAAAAATAGAACAATGCAGTGTGTATGTATGTACATCATGAAGAACGTTAAAGCATATAAATATACAAAAGATGGTGTAGTATTTACTTTAAGTGAGATTTACAGTACATTTTCATGACGATTAAGTATGTTTTGTCGAATAAATGTCGCTTGATATACAAATTTACAAAGTTTTGAGATAACAGAAAAATTAACAGACTGCATTGGCTCATTAAATTTAAAAACGCTTGGTCTAACAAAGTAACGTGATTTAATATATTGGTTTTGAATGTCAGTGTATGCTTGACATATACAAATAAAGTGATATTCGTCTTCTAGATCACCAGAATTACAAACTAAACAGTAGCGTTGATCATGGTCGATTCTGTTAACACCATAACGACCTGTTTCAACCCGCAGTTGATGCGAAGACAGTCTTACCTTAGAATGTACACAAAGATCGACTGTTATTTACAGTAGTATAAAATGATTGAACAAATCGATCGATTATTCTTTGCTTGAACAAAAGATGAAAAGTAAGTAAATTAACCCCATCTGGGTTGTTCCATACATCAGAAAAACCGGTATCATTTAACAATGTTTTGACACGAGAAACCCAATTAGTTTTACCTCTATGACAGTCGAATGTTAATGACTTGTACAAATGTTGTAAAATGATATTGTTAGATCTAACAATTTTGCACCAATACTTAAGAATACGGACATATCTATTAAAATACATAGGATATCTACATAACTCACCATATATAGCAGCATTACAAGTAGATTGTTTTACATGCAACAGAGATTTAAGGAACTTTAGGTTAATTTGTTTAATTTCTTTACTTTTACTAAATCCCCATATTTCACAAGCATAATTTAGTACAGAGCTAACGAAGGCATCAAATAGCTGACATACTATACTAGGTTTCAATGAATAGTTACGTATATTAACAAGTAAAGTATTTAGTGCTTTTAAATCTTTACAAGCTAATGTTTCTTGGTTTAAATTATAATTACCTGTATAATTAAAGACGGTACCAAGATAATTGAAATTATCTACCGTTCCATTGGAATATTATCGTTTGTCCATTTTTCGTCATTTTTGATTGGACCTCGTTTTCTAAAAACAACAATTTTAGTTTTATCGGGATTTACTTCTAGTCCCCAATTACTACAATAAGAATGTAGAAGTCCTTAACTTTTTTTGGAGGTAATAGACTTCTTAATATTTGTTTGTAGTAATTATCATTGATTATTGAGATCACAGTAAATCCGAAATATATATAAAAAAATATGGTCCAAGTGAAATTAAAGGGAACGTCACTTTGAATTTGACAAAGACACAATTGATTTTTATAATGCCAATTTGAACCTACCTAATAATAACTTGTCGATAAACAGGGAATCCGAAGATAACAGAATAAATAACCATGGCTATTTGTTTATTGACACTTGCAGAATAATAACTTAATTGTCTTAAACGGTCGATTCGGTAATGATAAGGACATTGGTAAATGCACGTTTCGAAATATTTCGCTAATTGACTTTAGCATTTGCTCTCTCGAAAGCCTAGACTTATTAAATGATTTCGAAGTTATCGATCTTGATCCGCTCTTTTCAGACGGCCATGCGCTTCTCTCACTGGTCTTATACACAAACATAAGTACAGCCTTAAATAACGAGAACTTAACCCTACCTAATACACGTAAAATTTCACCCAAATGGGACGAAGATAATAAACATGCTTTTCTAGACAAACTAGACCGAAGCAAAATTCAACTTCTCCATAACACAATTTCCACGTTTAATTCCAATATTGATCAACAATCTGTAGACAATATAACCGACTCCATAGGGCAACTATTTTACGAAACAGCAATAAATACCTTTGGTCCAAGGAAACCATACAAACCTACGCTCCTTGCAAACAACCCAAGCAATAAACCGTGGTTCGGTCAAAAATGCCGAAACGCGCGGATCAAGTACAATAAAGCTCGTAAAATATATCAAACACAAAAAAACGAGAACAACAAGAATTCATATAAATCGGCCACCAAAACATACAAAAAAACTTTAAATGCATTTATTAATAAACACAAATATGATAGCCAGCAAACACTTAGAAATCTCCATTCAAAACGTCCTAAAGAATATTGGCAATATCTCAGTAGGATGAAGCCCAAAACAGTAAACAAGACGCCGCCATTAAACGACCTGTATGAGTATTTTAAAAATATCAATACATATACTCCAGAAAACGAAGAAGATAATGATCCACTCGAATTTAACATTGCGGATGACGATGTCATTTTAAACTCGCCTATCACGCCAGACGAGATCTTAAAAAATATATCTAAGCTGAAAAACTCAAAAGCCTCTGCTGATGACCAAATAATAAACGAATATATTAAGGTTACTCAAGAAGTCATGCTACCGATATATACAAAGCTCTTCAATATTATTCTTGATACAGGGTTTCTCCCAACAAGTTGGTTAGAAGGCATCATTAAACCCATTTTCAAAAACAAAGGCGATCCCTTAAGACCTGAAAACTATCGCCCGATCACCATATTAAGTTGTTTCGGCAAACTGTTTACATCTATACTAAACGAACGAATTAACAAGTTCCTAAATGAAAAAGAAATCTTAGCTGAAAATCAAGCAGGGTTTTAGAGCAAAATATTCCACAACTGATCATATATTTGTATTACACAAATTGGTGGAGATGTTACGTTCACAAAAGAAAAAGTTGTTCTGCTGCTTTATAGATTTCACACAGGCATTTGACTCCATATGGAGAATAGGCCTATGGCGAAAACTCCTAAATAATGAAATCAAAGGCAAATTCTTCTGTATAATATATAACATGTATCAAAACATTAAATCATGTGTGTCCATAAACAACGACACCTCGAATTTCTTTGTGAGTCAATGCGGAGTCCGTCAAGGTGAAAATTTATCACCGATAATGTTTGCTATCTTTTTAAATGACTTACAGGATTATTTGCTTAACACAGGCCTAGAAGGAATTAGAGTTGAACCCCAAATAAATGTCTTTATAAAGATTATAATACTACTATATGCTGACGATACCATTATCCTAGGTGAGAACCCCGAAAGTTTCCAATTAAGTCTAAATAAATTCCACGAGTATTGTCTATCGTGGAAATTAAAAGTAAATTACAGCAAAACTAAAATAATTGTCTTTGGTGCCAGAAACACAAACCGTTTCTCATTTAACATAGGACCGGAAAAAATCGAAATAACAAATAAATACAAATACCTAGGAGTAATATTTACTAACTCGGGTAGCTTTCTAAACACAAGAAAACACTTGGCCGAACAAGCAAAGAAAGCGTCATTTCTACTTTATCGGAGAATCAATAACCTAGACCTACCCTTAGACCTCCAACTTAAGTTATTCGACCAAACAATTCTACCAATATTAACCTACAATTGCGAATTTTGAAAACTTAGATATAATAGAACGTGTACATACTGATTTTTTAAAAAGAATTACAAACAGTAAAAAAATCACCCCTTCTTACATGCTATATGCGGAATTAGGCAGACACCCAATCGCAGTCACTATACAAACGAGAATGATAAACTTTTGGAATAAATTTATCCTAGGTAAACAAACAAAACTTAGTTACTTATGTTATGAATCAATGGTTAATTCAGCTAATTACGAATACAAGTGGCTAAAATACATTACAAATATACTTAACAACACAGGAAATTCCGATATTTGGACTAATCGCCATTTATTGCAAAGCAAATATGTCCATCGATCCATTAAAAAAACTTTAATCGACCAATTTACACAATCATGGAAGGCAGACCTACAAAATTCGTCCAAAGGGCGTAATTATAACCTATTCAAAGACGACCTTTCATTTGAACCATATCTAAAGTTACCGAGAAACTACTATATTAATGTATTCAAATTCCGAACAACTAACCATAGATTTCCTGTCGAAACTGGTAGGTTTGAGAATATCCCGTACAACTTAAGGCGCTGTACTCTGTGTGACTCTGATATTGGCGACGAATTTCACTATCTCTTAAAGTGCCCTCATTTCGACCCTCTGCGTAAAAAGTACATTCCACGGTATTTTACCGTCACGCTAATGTTATAAAATTTAAGGAGCTTCTAACTCATTCGTCAACCAAAATACAAATCAATCTATGTGTCTTTGTCCGAATTCTATTACAAACTGTTAAACAATAAGTATATAAATATATATATTTACATGCTTCACATTTGAAGCTGCAATGTTATTCCACGCAACTGTTATCCAACTAACTTTTCCCACCATATCAAGTGGGGTTTGTGTTATCCTTTTTAATTCAAAATTAGTAATTGTATAATTTGTTGTATGCATAATAATTCTCTCATGTTGTAACTCATGTTGCCTGAGATTGTACATAATAAAAGATTGTTCTGTTCTGTTCTGTAGCAGTAGTTATTTAATGTTGGGTTAATCAAGAAATTAGACACACCGTTTGAATAATTTAAAGTGTTCAACAAATAAAATAAGTGTTAAGTTTGTAGAAGTTTTCAAGGAATTCTTGAGGTAAATCGGATATTCAGCAAATCACTAATTGGCTAAAGGCAGAATTTATAAGGGTATATAATTAGCATGTTTATTACACGGGTACTAAACATTGACTCTAGCTCTTTTTGGAGATATACGGATACGAGAGTCAATGATACTTCCGAGGTATCTACGCAAGGAAAAAAAACAGAGGGTGAGTTCAACTCGTTGTTTTTCATTATTTCATAAATCCAACGATTTATTTCAAAAATCGGGGAATGCTGTTTCAATTATATGTGTTCTTGTTGCAAAAGTATTGCCAAAGTGTGGAGTTCTGTGTTGTTGTTTTTTCGACAGATCGCACATTTCGGTGCATATTTGTATTTATTCATGAAAGTCAGATGTGTGTATATGTCGAGATAAAAAGTCAAACATGTGATAATGACAAAGTATTAGAATTTAATATCAGAAAACAGTGTATAGCAGATTTATCGTCAATTTTGGGTAAGAGAGAGAGTCAATGATCCGAAGCTAAGTTCAATGATACGGAGACAGCGTCAATGCTAAGGTCTTTGATGTGATAAACTATATTGGCATAGACAATATTTTATAGAATCTTGATCTTGCTCTGTTAATGTGCAACGTCAGAAAATATGTAAAGTACCTCACATGAGTTAACGGGAAGAGAGATTGATCAGACTTGAGCAGTCCGACAAATGAAGTGACCTGGTTTAAGCAGCATTCGGCAGAGGTGATAACTGATGCTGGGGTTGCATTCCAATCTCTTATTGTTCTTGGGATGAAACGATATTTACAAGAATCTTTGCTAGCGAATATTAATTGGAAAGAAAGCTCATGACGAGTCATTACTTTTCCTTGTTGTGCTGACCAAGTCCTTTGTGGGAATGTTTGCCATGCCTTTTAACATTTTATATAGGAGGATCAAGCCACCTTCCTACGTTTCTTTAGTGGTTTCCATCCTAGCTCATTACAAATACCATGCTACCAGGATCATAACGATAATTGGACAACACAAATCGAGCTGCTCGGTTCTGTCCCATTTCCCTTCCGATATGCCTAAATTGTCTATGTTTTCCTGTAACCTTTTCTGATCTTCCTCATTTTAATGGGTCTATAACACACACAATCATCAGCAAACAGTCGAATTTCTGACTGGATACCCTTAGTCATATCATTTATGTACAGCGAGAAAAAACCCGGACCTAGCACAATGTCTTCTCACACGTATAAAAGACATAGCCGAAAAATTAAACAATAATTGGCAATATTTTTGCAATATGAACATGGTTGGAATATATATAATTGGAATAGCATTCCCCAATTTCTTAAATAAATCGTTTGATTTATAAAATAATGAAAAATAATCCTCTGTTGTGTGTTTTTCTGTCCTTGTCTCTACCTTGGAAGTTCCATTGTGATTAGTATCCGTGTATTACTTCAATTTTGAAATAGCATTCTGCAGATTGCCAACAATTAATAAATTGGGTTCTCTTATGTCAAAGCAATCTAAACATAGCTTGGAACAATTAAGTAAATATATCTATTATGCCGTTAAAATGCATTCAACATAATTAGAGTACATAATTAAGCATGTTTGCCGAAAATGGGTGAACCTGAACTATTTGTTAGTGTGATATACATTTATGGCTATTTGAAGTTATGCTAAATAAACTGAATTAACACATTATAAATCGCATGATGGCATTCTCAAATTGAAAGCAGATAACATGTCATAGCATCCAACGAGTGTTGTGACAGTGCTTTTTTGTCCGCGCGGCGCTTTTTGTCCGCACAAAATTTGAAAAAAGTGACACTTTTTATCCGCACAGCGCCTTTTGTCTGCAGTAAAAAATAATAGTAAGAGCAGCGCTTTTTTGTCTGCACAGAATCTAAAAAAGGAATCTGAAACAGTGATTGTTTTTGTCCGCTCAGCGCTTTTTGTTCGCACAAAAACTGAAAAAGTGACGTTTTTTGGCCACGCAGTGCTTTTTGTCCACATTGTCTGCACAGTGATTTTTGCATGCAGTGATTCGACTTATTTCCGCGCGGCGCTTTTTGTCGGCAGAAACATCTGAAGCGGAGAAGTGATTTTACATTACTATTCAATATTATTATTATTCATGGCAGGTTCAATAGTTAAATACCATTTATCAAGTACGCCACGCCCGGGAATCGCACCGCCTGCACTGCTTTGGCAAACCCAAGAGTATAAGGCAGAGGATTTCCAGATATGCAGGTATGCGATAAACAAATGCTCGAAGTGACGAGGTTGTCCAGATTGTGATCGATTACATTTGTATGTAGGCCTGTATGTTATCAAGTCGGTAACCCTGTCCTCACACTCTTTGTGTTGTGTATTATCCTTTTCATTGTATAGTTAATTTGCTCTTTGTCTGTGGTACAGTGAGGATCTACGGTGCCATTGTTTTCATAAAACGGGGATATGTGTAATATGAATATCAAGGAGATATTATTCAATTTGTCTTTGGGTTCGAATCGAGAACTAGGAACCGGGAACCAGGTACCAGTTCCTATGTAATAACCGGGAACCAACTTTATGCTCATTATTTCCGAAAGTTAGGAAAATGCCGAAAATGCCAGTCTGCGAATCAAAAATAAATACAATCTACTGCCAATGGCCTTATTGACGACCTTGTAAAGCGTGACAATACATTATAGACAACCCATATAAGGCCCTGTTCCATTGGATGGTTCCATAAATCTTGCGTAGATCACTTAAATTGTCCTTCATGTAATTCTTTAAACGGCAAATACACAATAACGATTTAACAATAAACGTCCAGATGGGACCCTATGTATATACACATTTAACACATACAACTATCTTTACTCAGTAATTCAACTCTTTTCATTTATAAACACATATTATTCATTTTTAAATTCAGATAAACTACATAGCATAGGCTTTAAATATATTTAAACACAAATAATATCTCTCAAGTATTTCATAAAAATATTTTTGGGGCCGGTAGTTCCGAATCGTGTTAAAAAAAAGTTCAGCACGTATATATACAGCTAATAACTTTGCCAAAATGTACACGATTTTAAATTTTCCTCACTGTTTTAGAAAGTAGTTATCTTCAGCTAAATAAATATACTCGGTAAAAAAAGTGTTGGACCAGGGTATATAAAGTCATATAAAAATAAAACTAGTGGACAGAATTTAAGTATCTTTCTTTAGTAACCAAGGTCTAACCTACCCGGTTAATTGGGTACCAGAAACATTAAATTCCAAACAAGATTTGATTTTAAAAAAATATCGCGAACACAAAAAGGGTCTGTAAAAAATGTTGCAAAGTCCATTAAAAGTAACAGTTACGGACACATTCGAGTAACCAATAAAAAGATTATTATTTTTTCGCAAACTTTCATTGTAAACGATAATTATTGTTGATTGTTGATCTATTGTGAATTATCAACTGAGATAATAAGGGTTATGGTCGAATGTCAAGGTTCAGCGATCATTGTACGGGTTCGAACACTGCCATGGTCCAAAACGTTTTTTACAGAGTATATATCAAGTTATTACAGATCAAAGATGTATTAAATAATTCCGAGCCAGGTGTTATTCTGATGGATGTATGTGTTGCATTCATTTAATCACTTATTTCGCGTCCTAATTTAAATATCTTTAGATATCTTTGATGTATTAAAAAGTACATGGTCGACGCTTTCTAATGATATATGCGTTTACTATTGATGTTAAATAATAAAGAAGTTATTCTGGGGGCCAGGTGGTCCTTTTTCTTTGCTATACATATAGCTGGGGCCTACATATAAATTTGTCCAGACTGTATCTCGAGGCGAAAAGTCTAAACCCGAAAAGTCGAAGGTGAAAAGTCGCAAACCCGAGATTTTGGACGAAATTTCGTTTCGAAAAGTCGAAATCTTACAATTACGGGTTTGCGAGTCGAAATTTCGCTCAAAATGTCGACTTTGCGACTTTTCGCCTTCGGGTTTCCGACTACAATACACAGACAAATATTAATGCTGCATGATTTGTTAAAGAATATAACCTGGAGGGGATATTTTTATTTACATTGTCCCGTTGTATTGGGACGAAACAGGGCACGACTGATGTTCTCCCTAGAACCTTGGTTAAACCACCAGCGGTATTTTTGTTTCACTGACCGTTATGTTTGTTATTTCATATCTTGCCTGCTATACATCTCTGTCATTATTGTTTGTTACGGTGCGTGTCTTTGGTCTTGAATACTGTATTAAAAACAAAACAAAAACTTTGCACCGATTACGAATCAGTAGTGTTTAACTGATTTCGTTCTGGTTCCATTCTTTGTGGCTTTAGAAGTAGAATACCGATTAAACCGGTGCTAGTGGTGAGCGTGTGAGGTGTTGGGCGTGTGAGGTGGTGGGCGTGTGAGTTGGAGCACCTTATATAATCTCTCGGGAACAGACTTAATAAAACCGAGTTTACTACTTTTCAGTATTATTTACTAGACATTTGTTATCTCTAGTATTAACGATTATCCCAGAACTGGCCTCTAGCTTAATGTTTTGATTATCATCGTTATATCACCTTTTTGCTGACGTCGATGTCTGATTTGAGACTGTCAACAATATAGTCGCGTTCCTGTATGGAAATCCTGGGGTGAGATACGGGAGAATCAAAGGCCATAAACATCCAAGTGAGACTCCAAAGAACACCAATACCACCTAGAAAAAATAACATATTTATTAGCATACTAGTTTAAGCTTACCTGAGCCGAAGGCTCAGATGTGAGCTATTTCACGGGACTACTTATCTTTCGTCGTCATCCAAAAAGTCCGTAGTAACTTATTACTTCAAACGAGACTTCCGCGGAAACTGTTGAGCCAATTTTAACCAAACCTCACATGGATGATTCTGTTGTCAATGTCTTGCCGGGTACAACATTTGTACAGAGAGATCTTTGAAGTCCCCGGATAAAACAAGTCCATGCCAATAGTGTCCAACCAAAGTTTGCATATAAAGATTTACAGGGGACAGTAAATATTTTAAAAGACCGATGGCCAAACATTTACAGTTTGTTTTTCAGAAACTATCAGTATAACCTTGACAATCAGTTTCTTCTTCTTTGAAGGCCCCGATATGAGCAATAGAATTGCGACGGGCTTCCACAATTTGCATTTGGGGATATATAGGGAATATTCAATGTTTCTAGAAGAAGTCATTGTAGAACTTCATTTGATCCAACTTAATATTCTAGAATATAAGGGTGAAAATGACCCTGTCCCGGTCTTCCCATGTTTGTATCTAGAGGAAATAGGAAAACGGATGTGTATGGGGGAGATGCACCAGAATCATGTTGACCGTGTCTCCCAGTTCGTCCGCAGACCCAGTCACCCACAGAAACTACAGGTGAAAACACCTTACTTTACATATATACAGGTTATAGGTACCAATTTGTATTTATTATGAATATATGGGGGATTTAGGCTCATTTTGTCATATTTTGTGTTTTATTTTTCTCCATTCATTATTTACCTCAATAGGTCATATAAAGTCATATAAGAATAGATAGTGACATTCTGTGTAATAATTGAACACAATAAATCAGGCGAAAGCAGCGGACTGTGAGGCCGAAACTGACGTATTAATTGACTATGATTACTGATCACGCATTATATATTTTGTTTTTGACGTTCAAATACATATATTTGCAGTCACTTGACATTTTCTGAAAACATAGGTTCTGATTTCGATTAATGACAGATTTCGGTGAAATGTACCATAACGCGCTCATGGAATTTACGCATAAACGCTGAAAAAATGCTACCAGCGTTTAAAACCGCATAAAGGCCGAACACATGCAGACGGAACACATGCGAATCACAGTCCAGACTCTATTGTGCCCATCGCTTCAGGGAATCTCTTATCGTGTTCGTTGGCGGAAGGACTATACAACTTAGAAACACACACACACACACACACACACACACATACACATGCGAATCAATTCTTATATTTAAATTATATCAATTCTTAATTACAGGTTTTATTATACATATGTTGCTTCGTCTGTTTCTGTGTAATAAGGTGACTAGAGTTTTCGAAAAACATAAATAGCACAAAATGATTATCACGAGTTATGTTATTTGTTTACGTTTTGCAAATTAAAAGTTGATCGCACCAACCAAGCGCATCAATTGTGGTAGTAAAGTTGTAAAAACGTCCACTCACCAAATACATAGAAGATACTGGGCCAGCCGCCATCAAATCCATGAACACACAATAATCCACATAAGGGAAAAGCGACGACATTGCCGATTTGACATCCTTAAAATAATCAGAGTTACTTCATGATATAGTTATATAAAACATAAATAGGTATACAAGTCGAACAGGAAATTTAGCGTTTACAGAAAGCAGTCAACCAAAAACACGCGTTAAAACAAATAAGAATTACACTGTTAATGAGCAAGGCACGTGGCATCACAAACACACGGGTTGACAATAGGGCTACCGCCTTGAAACGGTCAGTGTCAAAAAGGCCACTAGGGCGTTTAAACCAGGTTCTAGGGTTCACCAAGCCTCCTTGTTACCCAGCTATAATTACTAGTGAATTGTGTGCATGCTCTTTTCCTGTTTCAGTTCTTTAATACTGCATTTTCATTCACATATATATATAGTCGTTAGAATTTGATTTGTGTTAATTGTAGTTTGGAGTTATCTATGTTTAACGTTTTATTTGCAAATATGCAGCGGTAATTACTATTAAGACTCAGTGCTCCTTACAAATAGTTTAACTCTGAACGGCCATTCTCTGAGTTTCTCACCAGGCTTATATATCAAGTGATCAGCCAAAAAAGTGATATTAATAGAAAAATATGTATACTTTAAGAACTTCAAGGTAACCACACATTAATCAATTGACCATTCCCATGTCTGAAAACAGGAAGCTTCCGAAAACCCTGGTAGCAGTTTTTGTCATATCTCTGAGAATTTCTACGGACCTAATCAATCATAGTCAATTTAGTTTCGCCGAAATATACTGGTCAGTATTTAAATATATGCAAGGGTTACAGGTCAGCAAATAGCCTGGACAGATTTTCATTGGTCAAAGTGTCCATTTCACCATGACAACCACTCTGAGAAATAATCACATAAAATGGCATGTAGCTACCTAAAGATCACTTGCTCCCTTATACCTCAACGTGATACATTAAAAGAAAGTTGATCTTCATTCTGAATTGACTGTTTTCTCAGGCCCCACAGAAGTGACCACCCCGAGTACCTAAGCCAAGCGAGTATAACCCCATTTACTAACACGGTCACATTCTTATCCTATTGTCATCCCAATAAAACGGGACAGTGTAAATAAAGAGATCTCCGCCAGGTCATATTCTCTAACAAACAAGGCAGCATTAATAGGCAATATAAATATAAATATAACAAAACTCGGTTAAGCCGTCGGTACTGTATTTGTTCTAGTTATTTTACGTGTTCATTGTGTTTTGTATTGTTTAAGGTTTTCCTGCTTTATGAAAGTATTAAAGGGAAGGTGGAAATGTTAGTTTAGATGAGCTGTGGATACGCTGTCTATTCCATATCGTACAGCTGTGGATACGCTCTCTATTCAATATCGTTCAGCTGTGGATACGCTCTCTATTCCATATCCGCGTTCAGCTGTGGATACGATCTCTATTCCATATCGTACAGCTGTGGATACGCTTTCTATTCCATATCGTTCAGCTGTGGAAACGCTCTCTATTCCATATCGTACAGCTGTGGATACGATCTCTATTCCATAGCGTACAGCTGTGGATACGCTCTCTATTCCATATCGTTCAGCTGTGGATACGAACTCTATTCCATATCGTTCAGCTGTGGATACGCTCTCTATTCCATATCGTAGAGCTGTGGATACGATCTCTATTCCATATCGTACAGCTGTGGATACGCTCTCTATTCCATATCGTTCAGCTGTGGATACGCACTCTATTCCATATCGTTCAGCTGTGGAAGCTGTGGATACGCTCTCTATTCCATATCGTACAGCTGTGGATACGCTCTCTACTCCATATCGTACAGCTGTGGATACGCTCTCTATTCCATATCGTAAAGCTGGGGATACGCTCTCTACTCCATATCGTACAGCTGTGTATACGCTCTCTACTCCATATCGTACAGCTGTGGAGACGCTCTCTATTCCATATCGTACAACTGTGGATACGCTCCCTATTCCATATCGTACAGCTGTGGATACGCTCTCTATTTCATATCGTACAGCTGTGGATACACTCTCTATTCCATATCGTGCGTGGTCTATATCGTACCATAATGAGTGTACAAGGGTAAAACAAAACACGTTGCCATTTTGAATTTAGAAAGAAGTTAATTTTTTGTTAGGGACAATTAGACATATGAGAAGGAGTGGTTTTGATACGCTCTCTATTCCATATCGTTCAGCTGTGGATACGCTCTCTACTCTATATCGTACAGCTGTGGATACGCTCTCTATTCCATATCGTACAGCTGTGGATACGCTCTCTATTTCATATCGTACAGCTGTGGATACGCTCTCTATTCCATATCGTACAGCTGTGGATACACTCTCTAATCCATATCGTACAGCTGTGGATACGCTCTCTACTCCATATCGTACAGCTGTGGATACGCTTTCTATTCCATATCGTACAGCTGTGGATACGCTCTCTACTCCATATCGTACAGCTGTGGATACGCTCTCTACTCCATATCGTACAGCTGTGGATACGCTCTCTATTCCATATCGTACAGCTGTGGATACGCTCTTTATTCCATATAGTTCACCTGTGGATACGCTCTCTATTCCATATCGTACAGCTGTGGATACGCTCTCTATTCCATATAGTTCACCTGTGGATACGCTCTCTATTCCATATTGTACAGCTGTGGATACGATCTCTATTCCATATCGTACAGCTGTGGATACGCCCTCTATTCCATATAGTTCACCTGTGGATACGCTCTCTATTCCATATTGTACAGCTGTGGATACGATCTCTATTCCATATCGTACAGCTGTGGATACGCTCCCTATTCCGTATCGTACAGCTGTGAATACGCTCTCTATTCCATATCGTACAGCTGTGGATACTCTCTCTATTCCATATCGTACAGCTGTAGATACACTCTCTATTCCATATCGTGTGGGGTCTATATCGTACCATAATGAATGTACAAGGGTAAAACAAAACACGTTGCCATTCTGAATTTAGAAAGAAGTTATTTTTTTGTAAGGGACAATTAGACATATGAGAAGGAGTGGTTTTGAAGAAATAGCGGGAAAATATTTTACGATGGCCGAAGCGTCATCGGTAACAAGCAGAGCCAATTACGTTTACATATCATGTTTACTAAAATTTGCTTATTTTAAATGGAATTAAGTGCTCAACACTTTACCAGCATACGTGAATCCACTAAGTTTACTTCGTTCCAGTGGAGGAGCCCAGTTGGCCCATAGTGTCTGCATCGCCGGCCACACGACTCCCTAAAATAAAACAATACCAGTCATAATGGTGTAGATTTATTGTTTGGACCATTGCCACTGTCCATATCGAGAAAGGGCACGTCCTTTCTGGGACACGTAACATCCAATATGGCGGACAGTGCAACTGTCAAAAGATAAGTTCCGCTTTTAACGTTTTACCCTGTACTTTACCGCTACACACCTATCAATGGTTGTCCCTACAAACCTACCAATGGTTGTACACCTATCAATGGTTGTCCCTACAAACCTATCAATGGTTGTACACATATGAATGGTTGTCCCTACACACCTATGAATGGTTGTACACATATCAATGGTTGTCCCTACACACCTATCAATGGTTGTCCCTACTACCAATGGTTGTCCCTACACACCAATCACTGGTTGTTGTCCATACACACCTATCAATGGTTGTCCCTACAAACCTATCAATGGTTGTCCCTACAAACCTATCAATGGTTGTCCCTACACACCTATCAATGGTTGTCCATACAAACTTATCAATGGTTGTCCCTACAAACCTATCAATGTTTGTCCCTACACACCTATCAATGGTTGTCCCTACAAACCTATCAATGGTTGTACACCTATCAATGGTCCCTACAAACCTATCAATGGTTGTCCCTACAAACCTACCAATGGTTGTCCCTACAAACCTACCAATGGTTGTCCCTACACACCTACCAATGGTTGTCCCTACACACCTACCAATGGTTGTCCCTACACACCTATCAATGGTTGTCCCTACTACCAATGGTTGTCCCTACACACCTATCAATGATTGTTGTCCCTACAAACCTATCAATGGTTGTCCCTACACACCTATCAATGGTTGTCCCTACAAACCTATCAATGGTTGTCCCTACACACCTATCAATGGTTGTCCATACAAACCTATCAATGGTTGTCCCTACAAGCCTATCAATGTTTGTCCATACAAACCTATCAATGGTTGTCCCTACACACCTATCAATGGATGTCCCTACAAACCTATCAATGGTTGTACACCTATCAATGGTTGTCCCTACAAACCTAGCAATGGTTGTCCCTACAAACCTATCAATGGTTGTCCCTACAAACCTATCAATGGTTGTCCCTACACACCTATCAATGGTTGTCCCTACAAACCTATCAATGGTTGTCCCTACACACCTATCAATGGTTGTCCCTTCACACCTATCAATGGTTTCCCTACAAACCTATCAATGGTTGTACACATATCAATGGTTGTCCCTACAAACCTATCAATGGTTGTCCCTACACACCTATCAATGGTTGTCCCTACAAACCTATCAATGGTTGTCCCTACAAACCTATCAATGGTTGTCCCTACACACCTATCAATGGTTGTCCCTACAAACCTATCAATGGTTGTCCCTACAAACCTATTAATGGTTGTCCGTAAGGCAAACATGTTCAAACTGTCCGATATCCTTGTCTCTTTGGACTGGGAATGTTAAAAAGCTTCTAAACGAGTATGGTTTTGGCTATGTTTGGAATAATCCAAAAAGTGTTCCTTTGAAAACATTTCATACTGTTTTTAAACAGCGTTTAGCCGATTGTCTTGTTCAAAAGTGGAACAGCGATGGTGTAAATAATAGAGTTTTGTCAATGTATTTACATTTTAAAGGTAATTTTGAATATGAACCATATCTCGATATTTTGCCATGTAAGTTGCGAATTGTTTTATCAAAGCTAAGACTATCGTCGCATTCACTGCAAATTGAAACTGGGCGCTACGCACAGAACAGATTAGAAAGAAACCAACGTTATTGTACCATTTGTAATTCTAATGACATCGAAGATGAATACCATTTTATTTTGATTTGTCCTGTATATGATAATATAAGAAGAAAATACATTAAAAAGTACTATTATAAACGTCCAAGTGTTTTAAAATTCATAGAGCTAATGAAAACACGTAATAAGAAAGAGTTGTTTATTTATCTTGGTTTATAAAAGAAGCATTTGATTCTCGTAATGATTTATTGTTTAATCAAAACTAGGTTTATCCTCGAATGAAAACTATTATCAATTACTTATTTATGTTATTGCTTTTGTGATGATGAGAACACAATTTGTCTTTTTAATTTAATATTTAATTTAATTTGCGTAAGTTAAAGATGAGTGTCATTTCCACATATTTATTCAATTATTAATATTTCAAATTATTCAATAATACAATTTATATGAAACTAGTGTGCAAAATCATGTTTTTGTTGTTTGTTTGTTTTGTTTATTCTGTCACGAATATGTTTGCATTTTGTATATGATGATAAACTTGTAAAGTTTAAATCAATAAAATATATCTGTCGGCCTGTCTTTGATATTTTTGTAACAATTAAGAGTTGGAGCCTTAGTTTGTCGCTATGACCGCAACGTGTTTTGAATCGAGAAAGGACACATGTTGGGGCTGCTTTTTTCTCAGCACATAATGCACCATGGCTGTTGATGTTTCCAACATAAGGAAGCAGTTTTGGTATTAGTCAAACGGTAAAAGTTTTTGTCTATGTTTTTGAGGCATTCATTGTGAACAAATACACTTTGTGTTTTTTATGAGGGATCATCAAGCACCAGTATGTATTCTTCGCGAAAACATTTAGATGTATTCACCGCATATTCCCAAAACAGGTAACGGTATATCCTCCGATTAAACATGGATACGGTATGTACTCACTCATATACATTTACTTGGCATACGTTTTCGTTTAATTTGCGAATATGCGAGGGTAGAGGATGTAGGCGTTAATAAATCAGCCCATCAGTAAATGTGCGGTTATAAAATTAATCGCACATGTGCAACCAGTTATTGATTTGTTTGTTTGTTTGTTCGGCGTTTAACACAATTTTCCAGCATATTTTAAGCTATGTATCACGGTCGATTTGTTTTGTGATGGACTGCTCCGCGGGTTCCATGTTTCTATAAAGAGATATATTTGAAACCGGTAATACATATGGGTGACTTTGTAGTGTTGATGTTTTGTTCAACACTAATATATAGAATTCATGGGGTATATTCTAATGACATATATTTATACCTACCTGTCCAAGACCGGCAATGACACGGAGGAAAAGCAGTAATACCACGTGTGCACGAGCTGCCATCGGGGTAAGCAACGTGGCCACGGCACATACCATCATACTCCAGCCAAACACGTGTTTTCCGCCATATTTTCCGGCCAGCCAACCTCCTGGTACTTGGGTAACGGTGTATCCCCAGAAGAACGACCCCAGAACAAGACCCTGCATCTTTTTGTCCCAGTTAAACGTATTATCCTGTGTACAGATACACGTAATAAAGACTGTAACAGTTAAGAGGAATCATGGAATCATTTCAGAGAAAAGCACCCCCACACCCACTCCACCATCACCCCAATAGGTATTTAGGAAGTATTGAAACACTAACTTCATTGATTTTTTTAAATGTGTTGCCGTCAACACGATCAAAACGTCACGTCGTTTCGTCGTCGTGATATACTTTAATAAATACATATATATATACATGTACATTTATAATTCAATCGCCGTGTCATACCTTGTGTTAACATAAAATAATGTATATATATATACACACATTTTCTGCAGCCACACCTCCTCCGCAGTATGCAGTTCCAGAGTCTGTAGAGTTATCGGCCTGACCGGACTCGCCTGTCCGATTGCAGGTGAGATCTGGCGATCCCAGGTCGTCTTGTTTGGTCATGCATACTATAGCCACGCTCATGTTGACCCGGAGTGCGTACAGGTTCACAAAACCGAGAAAGGAAATGAATGTCAACGCCAGGCGACTTGAACACCATAGTGGTGCAGCTGGACGGTAAATAAAAGTTATTAGTATCTTGTTATAGGCGGACAATAATCTTAAAGATACCCTCTCTTAATCTCTTAAAGCTACACAATCCATATTTAATAATGTAAACCATACCAACGCAACACACACGCATATTTATATATATAGTTTATTTTCATCAGAAAGGCCCATCAGTACACAATTTACAATATAGTTACTCTATTAACAATTGTCAATGGTAGTCAATTTCACATAATGTAAATATATATTTGTATAAATGACATAGTTCAAAATCGTTCAGCTTCAAAATAGGTTACAAAAACTCCTGTTATAAATATACTCCTTATATCCTCTTACACATACAATAACACTCATTGTCATACTGCAAAGAAAATTCTCAGATTTTCATTGGTCAATGCGCCGTAGACATGAGCCCATGTCTACGTCTCGAGACGTGAACATAGGACGAATTCCCCGTAGGTACCCCATTACTCAAATACACAAAAACAAAATGGCGACGATAACGTTGCCGATTCGTTTTGGAAACCGCCGATTGTTTCCTTCCTATCGCTTTTTTGCGCTTTCTACTGTGTGGAAAAGTCTGAAATAATCGTAAGTTTAATTGTTTTGGCAATTTTACAGATAATAAAACATTAACGAAAACTATATAATAAAGAATGTAATGTTTTAAATATGTTTCAATGCATGATACAATGTCATAGCAATCAAAATATGGTGTTAGCACCATTTTCTTTAGGTCTACAATTTAAATTCACCATACTTTGGGCGTAAACTGTTTAAATTAACCCCGGTCTTTGCAAATAGGGGGTCATTTTTAGTCTCATGCATTATGTATAGGTCTTGTAGAATAGAAAATATCATTGTATGCCAAATTAGGCCGGACAGCTAGACTTACATAAAGCCTGTACGCACGGTCCACCCATTTAAATACTATTATTATATCAGAGGAGATTATTAATGTTTGAAACTTGAAATTATGCTAGATGATGTAATGAATGAATGAATGAATGGTGTTTTACGGCACGTCGACACATAAATAGGTCATATTGTGCGCAAAAACTGATGAAAGATGAAGAAATGAAGGATTAATTAGAATTAATGTAAATATATAAAGATAAAACTATTTACAAATAAGGGATGATATGGTATGGTTTCATTTTCGAAATATCAGTAAGATTAAATTAAATACCTGGAGCTTGTTTTGTATCCATTTTTTCAGCGTTCCTAGAATTAATTCGTGTAAATAACAAGCAGATCTACTACACATGGCATGTGTGGCTAATTCAACATAGCTTCTATGTCACTATTAACACTAAGAAGTAAACTGGGTTATCTTCTAATGTGTACACTGTAGGCATGGTGTTTTATATGTCGGACATTCTACATTCAAGATAAGAGGTGAAATTCACATCCACCGCTGCGTGAGGCTGATTATGCGCGGTGTAATTAGATTGTGCCATGGTTCACTCAGACATGGAGAAGAATTAATTAAAGGCGTGGGACGCATACTTGATTATTATTTAACGTCTTTAACTTGTTTGGTCAGCTACAACTATTGCATTTCCCATAGGCTTTATTTAAAGACAAATATAAACAAATATTATATATTCTGTGATGAATTATAGAAATTTCCCAGTTTGAGAAAATCTATAACATATCCCTTCCTCAACTGTGCTTTCTCCCGCCTAGTGTGCAAGATAGCACAGTAAACAAATGTTATGAACTAAACGATAGATGTCACGATATTACGTCACGAATTGACGTCATGATATTACTCCGCGCTGTCGCCAAAGGAGTGACAGAAGAAGAAATACTTGTGTCAAAAGACGATTGGAAAGAAATTCATCACAGAATATATATTATATAGTTTAATTAACATTTTTGTCGTGGTTCGGAAAATAATTCACTCGTGAGAAATATTCTTGCGATATAGAAACTCGTGCGAAAACGCACTCGTTTCTATATCGCAAGAATCTTTCTCACTCGCGAATTATTTCCCGTATCACTTCAACAATATTAATTAAACTCTATTTATTAACGTACATTAGAACATATTAACATTATACAATATTAAAAAGTGTGACGTCAGTGTTACGTAAAGAGTGACCGGCTTGACTAATAACTAAGAAGCTAATCCAGCAGGGTTTTCGTTACCGTAAACATCGCAAAAACTTTGCACACATTTATTATCGTAACACTGATCTACTTTTTATAAATATAAAAGTAATTTAAGAACTCTTCTGCGACTAGGATTATCTCAGCCTGACTTCCATGGTGATGTGATTTACAACCTTCGTAAGATCCTTGTCATAATCACAATTCAATTGTACCCTGTCAATTACATCAAGATTTAAGTAACCCCAAATTTCGCTGCCATATAAAATAATGGGTTTAATTGTTTTATCGAATAAATCTATTTGCAAGTCTATTGGTAATGACAAATGTCCAGCTTTCTTGAGTAGACTGTATAAAGCTCTGGTAACCTGATTAGCAATATGTCTCTTTGCAACATAAAACTGAGAGCCACTTTTACTAAAATATATACGTAGATACTTATATTATGTTACAATATCAATGGGATCACCATTAAAAATAAACTGATCTTCTTTCCAAATATAAAAGTAATTTAAGGACTCTTCTGCGACAAGGACTATCACACTCTGACTTATATGGTGATGTGATTTATAAACTTCGTAAGATTCTTGGTCATGATCACCTTCATACTAACTTTGTTAAACTTGTTAAAACGTTTATCAAAAGAGGTTATGACCCTATCATTTTGCAACGCACTGCACGCTTAGTGGTTGATCCATTTACAGTTCACCACTATGGCTTCCACTTTGGTTGTTCGATGACCGGACAGATTGTGGAACATATAATGACGTCTACCTAAATCCTCAAAGGACGTTTGGTGTTTGTCTTAAATTCTGTCTTGTCGTACCATTAGCCGTTTTTACCATGGTGAACTTGTTCACCAAGCTATAGTTACCGTGTTTTTTCACGAATCCTAACTACAGCCTCACTGATGAATCGACGCATTTCCTGAAAAAGAAGACCCATAGTTTCTTCTTTTCTAGTGCGGATACAACTAAGGTAATGTCATTTAGAAATTTCAAATAATTTCCTCGATACATTGTTTAAGTTATATATTATTTATATACTATTTCATCTATTGTTTCATCGTTTAGCTGTGCGTTCTATAAATAGATCAGTCATCATCATCACATGATCATCACGTGATCTTGCGTAAAATATATCCATACGCTGTATTGTTCTCCAAGGATAGTGATTGAGATTTGTAACCAGTTAATTTTATAATTTATTTCTCTTGCTGCAACACCATCAAACGCATATCTTCCATCTTCTTGGATTTATATATTTAAGAAATATACATGGCCTTTACAGCCTTCATATAATATTTAATAGGTTTGGTCAGTAATGGTTATCGCATAAGCTACTATCCTTTGTAAAAAGTTGTTGCTGCCTATTCTCCGGAATAAGATTTCAGTTTATTTTGAAGTTCTGAAGTCTTTACCTCCCTTGCTATGAAGTTAAAATAACGGTTTCGGTCGTAAAATAATCCTGAATACGTGTGCCGATCGTGTCGGCGAGACCGAATGCAAATCAACAAGATCTGACTGGGTATAAATCTTAGACCGGGTCAATTCGGACACTGCGGTTTTAGAATAAATACCTTATAGATCATCAACATTTGTAAAGGAGTATTAGCTCAGTCCGGAGAGCGGCAGTCCCATAAAATTATGGATTATAAAGCGAGCGAGATGGGTTCGAATCTGAGCAGCTTCTCCTGATCTTCACAGCGTGCACGTCGCGGAGAGGGCACGCATGACACTCGGGATGAGTGTTTCAGTCTAGGGCCTTGTCAGCCCTACACTACATTACCGGGATGAGCACTATATTACATGGGTAAATAGATGTTCGGTACTAAAAATGCCGGTACTACTGGACTGCGAAAGTACGGGAGGGTCCAGTAGACTCGAGTGTCATGTGACCAAAAGTGAAAATGTCTCCTGCGTCCCATCACAGCAGACACCATCTGATGTCCACAGATCCTGGAAGTCGAGAAGTCCGCGGGCCGGAGCCGGAGCCTAGATATCAGGGACGCAACCATAATCCCGGGTATCGAAGCGAAGGTCGAGGCCTACATTCGACAGAAGACCAAAGGTGACAGGACGTCGGGCGGTGTCTGCGGCGCAGGGGTCATACTGTGATGGGTGTGGCCCCAAAACCAGATCCCGACCATTAGCGGATGTAGACGGCCAACATAGCGGATGTAGCTTAGCGGATGTAGGATACCTTGACCAGACCACTTCACCGCCACAGCGAGACCTACACACTACACAGAGCGTTTGCGACACATCATCTACATACATACAACAGAAGCGACAACACAGCAGCAGCACTAGATCAACCAACGCACTCATCTACAACAGTCCAGACTCTATTGTGCCCATCGCGTCAGGGTTGCCTCGACGTGTTAGTTGGCGGACGGACTATAATCCTTAGAAGTACACACACACACACACGAATCTGAGCAGAACCCAATTTTTTTTATTCTAATTATATTTTTTTATGCAAAAAAAGTTTGTTTAATTCATGCCCAATGGTCTTTAAAGGGGTACCTCCGAATTTTTCTAGAAACAGCTTAAATTATAAAATTGTTCCAGTTCACGATATAAAACACTATCAATCAAAATGTGAAGCTAGAACCATTTTGTTAATGTCTAAAGTTTCAGAACACCATATACCTAGGGTGGACTCGCACGTAATATGCTAAAATTAACCCTGGTACGTCACCTAGGATAGCACGTATTACTGTGCAGAATGAATTTCTTTGCAAATAAAATATTTTATAGGCTAATTATGTTTTGGACATGTAGAATAAAATATTAATATTTGTCAATTTTAAATCGGACGCCTATAAACCCCCATAAAAGGCCTGATGTACTCCCGGAAAACAAATTGTGTGTGTGTGTGTGTGTGTGTGTGTGTGTGTGTGTGTGGACTTTTATCTATGCGTCAATTTGGTAGAAGTAGAGGTAGACCTCATCTGTTTTGAAACAAACTCGTAGAACCACAGTCCTGCCGCGCGTTAGTGAGTAGCTGTCAAACATTATTCAATGTGCAAACGCGTAACAAGCGGGACTCGAACGTATGACTGTAGCATTGAGAGATATACATTACACAACAATTTTCAAATTACATGCAAAACTGATTGAATTATATTCTGTTAATGTCAAAACACAACAAAGCAACACAAAAATGAAGGGGTAAAAGTTGTTGTGTCGAGGGTGAAAACGGCGATTCGGTTGGGTGACAGGAAACAAAAGACTTTTTGTGTAGGCCTAAGGTAGTAAACGAAATTTACCGTGACTTTGGTGATTATTGTCAACAAACGATTTGCCGACTTAAAAAAAATCCACGTAAAAATTACAATTAGTGATATGAATCGTGAAATTCTCAGTAGCGTTCACATACATGGTTGAAAAATATAACAACGAAATAATTGTGTATGAACATCATGTTCACTTCGAGTTGTGAGATTAAATCACAACGGTATCCCGAGAACAGTGGTACTCCGAGTTGTGAGAATGAACTACAACGGTATCCCGAGACCAGTGGTATTCCGAGTTGTGAGAATAAATAACAACGGTATCCCGAGACCAGGGATACTCCGAGTTGTGAGATTAAAATCAAATGAGCACAAAGATTTATAAGTTATGTTTTGTATATGTGTAGTCTGTATGTCTCTACTACAAGTCGTATTTAAAACATATGTTCTTTTAGTTGAAGGTCACACTTTTTGGAACACGGAAGCTTCAGGCGAATTTGTCATGTTACAGTGACATTCCATGTTTAAATTTGTATATTATAAATCTTTGTGCAGCGGGGGATATGGCTGTCTTTCAGCTACACTCTGACTACTGACTACACTCGTGTTCATTTGATTTTAATCATACTTGCATAGTAGATCGATATCAATGCAAGGTTGTCTCCTATTTTAATTCAGCTATGTTGGTCAAAGGGTCTATGAATTACCTCCCCTTGAATTGGCAAAATTAGCTGTCTTGACCTTTTTGACGCTATATTCATTTCTAATGACTCAAACGTTGATAGTTGAATGACTGGTGATGTTTTTTGATACACTTTAACACCTATGAAGATGATGAAGCGTTCCGAAGATTAATTTTCATTATAACCAATCATTCCTTTTGTTCCCTTCTTTATTCCTGTATATACCTTACCTTATCTTGTTTTAATCGCCTTAGTTCCAGATACATTAAACAATGCATTGATGTATTATTACATGCAATGATGTATTGTTATTAAGAAGAGTTGACACATTTCAGTCCATCCATGTCATGCGTGATTGGAAAGAAACCTTCCATTACATGGATGCACAAATCATAGTTCACCATGCTCTCAGTACCTTCGGTACTTTGATTTCTCTTGTTGCTCTGGCTTATGAGCACTTGCCGTGTGTATTGTTTTTATAAAATCTTGACGTGACGCAATTGAACAGTATCTATAATCAAGCGTGAGATACACACAACAATAAGAATATCATTGTCATATTCTTAGGACGGTACTTAGGAATTTTGGTTAGTATATACTTCGGAACTTTAGAAACAAATGTTAAATACGTTATCTATAAACTAAACATGTAACAGGTGGCAGTAACATGCGAGTGTAGAAGTTCATCGGATTTAACTTTACATTGCCTTCGTTCAGTTTAAGTACAGTTAACTGTAGTCACGCTATGCTTTGTCTCATTACGTGGTCCGAGTATTAACGTTCATACCCCATCCAACCCCTTCTCCAAGAAGCGAAAACGGGGTTGGCTGGGGTATGACATAAAACCTTAATTGTAAAATTAAAACATCTGTTAGGTAATTTTAAACAGGTTATCACATTTCTTGAGTAAAAATGTTTTTAAGCATGTTTTATTGTCGAAATATCCATTATAAAATCCTGCTAATATACGATTTCCCATTGCTTAATTGAATTAAGGTGGGACCACGTAATGTTATAACGTATTCATACACGGGACAATAAAGCAGTAATCATCACTGTTACAGATCATCCGGTTAAGTGTATATCTACTATGAAAACAAACTATGCTGTTACAGATCATCAGGTAAAGTGTATGTCTGCTATGAAAACAAACTATGCTGTTACAGATCATCAGGTAAAGTGTATGTCTGCTATGAAAACAAACTATGCTGTTACAGATCATCAGGTAAAGTGTATATCTACTATGAAAACAAACTATGCTGTTACAGATCATCATGTAAAGTGTATGTCTGCTATGAAAACAAACTATGCTGTTACAGATCATCAGGTAAAGTGTACGTCTACTATGAAAACAAACTATGCTCTTACAGATCATCCGGTAAAGTGTACGTCTGCTATGAAAACAAACTATGCTGTTACAGATCATCAGGTAAAGTGTTTATCTACTATGAAAACAAACTATGCTGTTACAGATCATCAGGTAAAGTGTATGTCTGCTATGAAAACAAACTATGCTGTTACAGATCATCAGGTAAAGTGTATGTATACTATGAAAACAAACTATGCTGTTACAGATCATCAGGTAAAGTGTATGTCTGCTATGAAACAAACTATGCTGTTACAGATCATCAGGTAAAGTGTACGTCTGCTATGAAAACAAACTATGCTGTTACAGATCATCAGGTAAAGTGTACGTCTGCTATGAAAACAAACTATGCTGTTACAGATCATCAGGTAAAGTGTACGTCTACTATGAAAACAAACTGTGCTGTTACAGATCATCAGGTAAAGTGTACGTCTGCTATGAAAACAAACTATGCTGCTACAGATCATCAGGTAAAGTGTACGTCTACTATGAAAACAAACTATGCTGTTACAGATCATCAGGTACAGTGTATGTCTGCTATGAAAACAAACTATGCTGCTACAGATCATCAGGTAAAGTGTACGTCTACTATGAAAACAAACTATGCTGTTACAGATCATCAGGTAAAGTGTATGTCTGCTATGAAAACAAACTGTGCTGTTACAGATCATCAGGTAAAGTGTACGTCTACTATGAAAACAAACTGTGCTGTTACAGATCATCAGGTAAAGTGTACGTCTGCTATGAAAACAAACTATGCTGCTACAGATCATCAGGTAAAGTGTAAGTCTACTATGAAAACAAACTGTGCTGTTACAGATCATCAGGTAAAGTGTACGTCTACTATGAAAACAAACTATGATGTTACAGATCATCAGGTACAGTGTATGTCTACTATGAAAACAAACTGTGCTGTTACAGATCATCAGGTAAAGTGTACGTCTACTATGAAAACAAACTGTGCTGTTACAGATCATCAAGTAAAGTGTACGTCTACTATGAAAACAAACTATGCTGCTACAGATCATCAGGTAAAGTGTATGTCTACTATGAAAACAAACTGTGCTGTTACAGATCATCAGGTAAAGTGTACGTCTACTATGAAAACAAACTGTGCTGTTACAGATCATCAGGTAAAGTGTATGTCTGCTATGAAAACACACTATGCTGTTACAGATCATCAGGTAAAGTGTACATCTACTATGAAAACAAACTGTGCTGTTACAGATCATCAGGTAAAGTGTATGTCTGCTATGAAAACACACTATGCTGTTACAGATCATCAGGTAAAGTGTACGTCTACTATGAAAACAAACTGTGCTGTTACAGATCATCAGGTAAAGTGTATGTCTACTATAAAATCAAACTGTGCTGTTAAAGATCATCAGGTACAGTGTATGTCTACTATGAAAACAAACTGTGCTGTTACAGATCATCAGGTAAAGTGTATGTCTACTATGAAAACAAACTGTGCTGTTACAGATCATCAGGTAAATTGTACGTCTACTATGAAAACAAACTGTGCTGTTATAGATCATCAGGTAAAGTGTATGTCTACTATGAAAACAAACTATGATGTTACAGATCATCAGGTAAAGTGTGTGTCTGCTATGAAAACAAACTATGATGTTACAGATCATCAGGTAAAGTGTATGTCTACTATGAAAACAAACTGTGCTGTTACAGATCATCAGGTAAAGTGTATGTCTACTAGGAAAACAAACTATTCTGTTACAGATCATCAGGTAAAGTGTATGTCTACTATGAAAACAAACTGTGCTGCTACAGATCATCATGTAAAGTGTATGTCTACTATGAAAACAAACTGTGCTGTTACAGATCATCAGGTAAAGTGTATGTCTACTATGAAAACAAACTGCGCTGTTACAGATCATCAGGTACAGTGTATGTCTACTATGAAAACAAACTGTGCTGTTACAGATCATCAGGTAAAGTGTGTGTCTGCTATGAAAACAAACTATGCTGTTACAGATCATCAGGTAAAGTGTATGTCTACTATGAAAACAAACTGTGCTGTTACAGATCATCAGGTAAAGTGTACGTCTACTATGAAAACAAACTGTGCTGTTACAGATCATCAGGTAAAGTGTACGTCTACTATGAAAACAAACTGTGCTGTTACAGATCATCAGGTAAAGTGTGTGTCTGCTATGAAAACAAACTATGCTGTTACAGATCATCAGGTAAAGTGTATGTCTACTATGAAAACAAACTGTGCTGTTACAGATCATCAGGTAAAGTGTATGTCTACTATGAAAACAAACTGTGCTGTTACAGATCATCAGGTAAAGTGTACGTCTACTATGAAAACAAACTGTGCTGTTAAAGATCATCAGGTAAAGTGTGTGTCTGCTATGAAAACAAACTATGCTGTTACAGATCATCAGGTAAAGTGTATGTCTACTATGAAAACAAACTGTGCTGTTACAGATCATCAGGTACAGTGTACGTCTACTATGAAAACAAACTATGCTGTTACAGATCATCAGGTAAAGTGTATGTCTGCTATGAAAACAAACTATGCTGCTACAGATCATCAGTTACAGTGTGTGTCTGCTATGAAAACAAACTGTGCTGTTACAGATCATCAGGTAAAGTGTATGTCTACTATGAAAACAAACTATGCTGCTACAGAGCATCAGGTACAGTGTGTATCTGCTATGAAAACAAACTGTACTGTTACAGATCATCAGGTAAAGTGTATGTCTACTATGAAAACAAACTATGCTGTTACAGATCATCAGGTAAAGTGTATGTCTACTATGAAAACAAACTATGCTGTTACAGGTCATCAGGTACAGTGTATGTTTACTATGAAAACAAACTATGCTGTTACAGATCATCAGGTACAGTGTATGTCTACTATGAAAACAAACTATGCTGTTACAGATCATCAGGTAAAGTGTACGTCTACTATGAAAACAAACTGTGCTGTTACAGATCATCAGGTAAAGTGTACGTCTACTATGAAAACAAACTATGATGTTACAGATCATCAGGTAAAGTGTATGTCTACTATGAAAACAAACTATGCTGTTACAGATCATCAGGTAAAGTGTGTGTCTGCTATGAAAACAAACTATGCTGTTACAGATCATCAGGTAAAGTGTATGTCTACTATGAAAACAAACTGTGCTGTTACAGATCATCAGGTAAAGTGTGTGTCTGCTATGAAAACAAACTATGCTGTTACAGATCATCAGGTAAAGTGTATGTCTACTATGAAAACAAACTATGCTGTTACAGATCATCAGGTAAAGTGTATGTCTACTATGAAAACAAACTATGCTGTTACAGATCATCAGGTAAAGTGTATGTCTACTATGAAAGCAAACTGTGCTGTTACAGATCATCAGGTAAAGTGTATGTCTACTATGAAAACAAACTATGCTGTTACAGATCATCAGGTAAAGTGTGTGTCTGCTATGAAAACAAACTATGCTGCTACAGATCATCAGGTACAGTGTATGTCTACTATGAAAACAAACTATGCTGTTACTGATCATCAGGTACAGTGTATGTCTACTATGAAAACAAACTATGCTGCTACAGATCATCAGGTACAGTGTATGTCTACTATGAAAACAAACTATGCTGTTACAGATCATCAGGTACAGTGTATGTCTACTATGAAAACAAACTATGCTGTTACAGATCATCAGGTAAAGTGTGTGTCTGCTATGAAAACAAACTGTGCTGTTACAGATCATCAGGTACAGTGTACGTCTACTATGAAAACAAACTATGCTGTTACAGATCATCAGGTAAAGTGTGTGTCTGCTATGAAAACAAACTATTCTGCTACAGATCATCAGGTACAGTGTATGTCTACTATGAAAACAAACTATGCTGTTACAGATCATCAGGTACAGTGTATGTCAACTATGAAAACAAACTGTGCTGTTACAGATCATCAGGTAAAGTGTGTGTGTGCTATGAAAACAAACTATGCTGTTACAGATCATCCGGTAAAGTGTGTGTCTGCTATGAAAACAAACTATGCTGTTACAGATCATCAGGTAAAGTGTATGTCTACTATGAAAACAAACTATGCTGTTACAGATCATCAGGTAAAGTGTATGTCTACTATGAAAACAAACTATGCTGTTACAGATCATCAGGTACAGTGTATGTCTACTATGAAAACAAACTATGCTGTTACAGATCATCAGGTAAAGTGTGTGTCTGCTATGAAAACAAACTGTGCTGTTACAGATCATCAGGTACAGTGTGTGTCTACTATGAAAACAAACTATGCTGTTACAGATCATCAGGTAAAGTGTGTGTCTGCTATGAAAACAAACTATTCTGCTACAGATCATCAGGTACAGTGTATGTCTACTATGAAAACAAACTATGCTGTTACAGATCATCAGGTAAAGTGTATGTCTACTATTAAAACAAACTATGCTGTTACAGATCATCAGGTAAAGTGTGTGTCTGCTATGAAAACAAACTATTCTGCTACAGATCATCAGGTACAGTGTATGTCTACTATGAAAACAAACAGTGCTGTTACAGATCATCAGGTAAAGTGTGTGTCTGCTATGAAAACAAACTATGCTGTTACAGATCATCAGGTAAAGTGTGTGTCTGCTATGAAAACAAACTATGCTGTTACAGATCATCAGGTAAAGTGTATGTCTACTATGAAAACAAACTATGCTGCTACAGATCATCAGGTAAAGTGTATGTCTACTATGAAAACGAACTATGCTGTTACAGATCATCAGGTAAAGTGTATGTCTACTATGAAAACAAACTGTGCTGTTACAGATCATCAGGTAAAGTGTGTGTCTGCTATGAAAACAAACTATGATGTTACAGATCATCAGGTAAAGTGTATGTCTACTATGAAAACAAACTGTGCTGTTACAGATCATCAGGTAAAGTGTACGTCTACTATGAAAACATTAACAACAGTATACAAGGTTTCTTCCTTCAGTCCGCTGATTAGGTATTGTGTGTATGTATTAATTTAAATGTACTTATGGTTGGGAGTAAAACATGTTTAACCACGCATACATTTTAAGACTGAAATATGTTTTACAGTTTTTGTATGCGGCAACCAGGCAGCGTTAGCGAATTTAATTGTATTGTTGTTTAACTGCTCATGAATTAAAGATGAAACACATACACTGAACAAAATTCCTTATTGTTTTAACTAATTTTCTTAGTTGAAATGCATTTTAGAATAGTTGTGTGATTAGTATTTTGACATGACCAATATGTTGTAAAACATTTATTTTTTGGTTAAATCGTTACATCTTTTGAGAGTTACACTCTTTTTATACGAAAACAAGAGTCCGTTTAAAGATATTCAACTTAAAATTGGTATGTAAATTATAAAAAAAAAACACCATAAAAGTTTGACCCATTTTTTGCAGATGTTCTGTATATAAACAATAAAATAAGAATAATACGATATTACCTCCGTTTTAATTGAATATCGTTTGAAATCCTGGTAACTGTAATTCAGCGTTAATATTAAATATAATAATAAATATAAGCCCTGTGAGAGGATTTACTTAAATATTTGTGGTAGTAAGGCTAGTAAAACATGATGTCAAAATAATTTTAGTTCACATATTTTAGAATTAGGAACATCGAAAGCTGCACAAATTCAGATGCTTAACAAAGTCTTAAGCACCCAGTTATATAATTGTTATAATTCAATTCTATAAAAGCACATCAACTTGAAAGCTTTAAAATGTGTTCATTCATATCAGAGTAAACGATTGAAACTCGTTATTTTGCAGTTCAAGCATATCGCCAAGCAAGACAGAAATGCAAAAAAAACTGAGAATATTATTGACATATTCTTATGGGGTCACTTCGAACCTTGTCGAAAGCCCCAGCGACATTTTTGGCCACTGACCGTTCCAATGCGGTAGCCCTATTGTCAACCATTTTGTGTTTGTGATGTCTTATTTGGCCTTTTATTCATCTTGTTTCTGTGTATGTTTGTGGTTGACTGTCGTCCTTGAATGCTGCTTTTCCTGTACGATTTTTATATCTATATTTCTTTAATTGCATGCGATATGACAATTCAAATATAAATGTCTGGTAAAATGAAACAAACGTTTATTTTTAGCCACGTTCAGTGAATAAAGGAATCCTGAATCCGCACTGTTCGTTTATATATGGGGGCGTCCGCGACCGAGTGGTTGGAGCCTCTGACTTGAAATCACTTGACCCTCACCGCTGTGGGTTCGATCACTCATGGGCCTAGGAATCGTTATGTGAGGAAGCTATTCAACTAGCTTGCGGAACGCCGGTGGTTCTACCCAGGTGTCCGCCCGTGCACGAAATTTGCCCGGAGGGGCACCTGTTGTGTTCTCCACCAATGGCAACTGGAAAAGTCGCCATATGACCTTAGCTGTTGTGCTGGTGGGACTATAAAACCAATTCAGTTCAGTTCTTTTATATATGACCACACTAAACTGTATGCGCACGCTTACTTATACATCAGCCATGTCTGGACGACGCCATAGGATACCTGTCTAAAAGGTTCTGTACTTGCATACTATATTGGTACGGCTCTGCTCAGTCAACAACATCATACCAGCTTTTCAAATCCCCCTGTTACCACTGATAAGCCCAGAGCATCTAGAGGATGCTATGTGTAGGCCTGTGTTGTTAGACTATGTAAGACATTTATTTAATGAAATATTTAAAAAAAAATAAAACATTGTCTAATAGGTCTGGCGCGTGGTTAGTAGAAGTGGGGTGGGTGATGTTGTTGTTTAAGGGGAGTGTGGCGTGGTGGGGCTAAAGTGTGTGCATGTATTTGACATAATCAGGTTAAGACGTTACTATGTCATTGGCTGTAACACCTGTTTGTCAATTCTGTAAATGTTAATACGTTTCATTTCGTATAGATTGTGCATGCGGCTGTATTGTATCGTATCTTTTACAACACAAGTACACTTTGCCTTAGTACTATTTCGTGGTGTTTATATATGTAATTATTGTATTGTAAACTCCTTTACAATTGTTACATGACTTCATACACACCCTACTGTAATTTATAATGTTCAGTAAGAACTGGATGGTAATTAATCATTAAATTTCGTATCGCTTTGATCAGTACACAGTTAACAAATAACTGAATAATGCATGAATCAATTGTAAAACATTTTAGGCGTTCATTATTTTGTCTTAAATAAGATAATATATTTATCAATAAATTAAACGATGAAGCAATTAAAGCCATTTCCATTTGATTTAATTGACGTGAATGCATATTTATGAGAGTTTGCATTTGACAACAAACCCCTCCCTTGAAATACACTTTACCGGATATGAATTTAAACTTATTGTTTCTCTGTTCGTTTTAACTACTTTAAGCCAATCTCATTAAAATCAAATCATAACTACGCGTTGATACTCTCCGCTACAGTGTAGAGTATCGTAGCGTGGAAAAGGATCGGATTTTAATGAAATTGACTTTCAGCAAAACTTCTAACACTACAAGACACGTTTAAATTGATAACTCCAAACGTCTGAAATGTATTAGCATTTATCTCTCTGTTGGTAACTACATGTAGCTAAACATGTCACTCACTTAAACTTTTCTAGATCTTCACTACGTGCACGTCGTGGAGAGGGCACTGCCGATATTCAATACCTGAGAACTTGTCATTCTCAGGTTTGAATTGAATATCGGTTGACTGAATGTGAAGGTGTCTCCTGCGTCCCATCACAGCACACATCATCTGGTGTCTCCAGATCCCTGATCTTTTTCAGGGTGACACAGACATCGGGCGGTGTGTGCGGCGCAGGGGTCATACTGTGATGGGTGTGGCCCTAAGCAAGACCGTCACCAGCTCGTAGTGGATGTAGGACACAGTAGCGGATGTAGACCACCACGCCAGCAGCAGACCACCCTGCCAGACCAGTTCAGACCATTTCACCGCCGCAGCGAAAATTACACACAGCGAAAACGACAACAATCTACATACACACAACAGAATCGACAACACAGCAGCACCAGATCAACCAACACACTCCACTAGAGAAGTCCAGACTCTATTGTGCCCATCGCGTCAGGGTTCCACCGTTGTGTCAGTTGGCACTTGTGTCATTCTGGACGGGGTTCTCTCGACGTGCTCGTTGGCGGAGGGACTTAAAACCTCAGAATTAACAACAAAAAAGTCACTCACTTAACTGATAAGTGCCAGGACAACTACATGTGCACTTTTGTTCACTTGAATGTAACCAGGGGTTAGAGAGCATGAATGGTAACAAGCATTTTTCACAACCGTTCATGAACAGTCTCAGTCAAACCGAGACTGCAATACTTTTTATATTTATCGTGTTCTACAATTTTCAAATTTCATACTTTTTTTATATATCACAGTAACGTTGCCCGGATAGTGTGGCGAGGGAAACGTCTCCAGACGTCTAACAGAACTGTTATTCATTCCGATCTTTGGAGATTTTCGAGCCCGATAATTACATACAGATATCGATGGTACAATCTCAAAACTTTGTTTTCTTACTTTGATTTTCAATAGATGGTTCCACTTCTCCAGCCTGCCTATAAAGGTTTTGAGTTTGGCTTAATAACCCTTAGGATATGTTATCTGTTTTTTAATTAAGTGTTTTGATAGTAACTTGTGATACGCAGGCTTCATAACATCTGCTCCCAACTAAATTCTAGTTTGTTTATTCCGCGCATTGTTTTCTCATTTAGGTATTATTTTAGAAACTGGGGCCATACGCCGCTGGCCAAGGAATGGAATGAAAATACCACATTGAAGCGTCATATGCATACCATCTTCAGGATGGCTCAAACTTTCCTACTATCGGTATTTTAAATATTGAGTTCTGTTCAATCCGGAGCTAGAGAGCGTGAAATGTAGCAAAACATGACATCACACAAATAAAAGGGTTGACAATAGGGCTACCGCCTTGGAACGGTCAGTAGTAAAACAGGTCGCTGGGGTTTAAACTAGGTTCTAGGATGAACCAAACCTCATTCTTACACTATTGCGTCCCCAATAAAAAAGGAACATTGTAAATAAAGACACCCCCGTCAGATTATATTCTCTAACAAACAAGGCAGCATTTATAGGCAAAATCAGGATAACATATAAATGAAATGATCATGTATATATAATGCAATACAGCAACAACAATAGTACTCAATGACTTGGCAGAAGCCAGAGGTAGAAGAGAACAAACCTTTAAGGATACGACAAGACAAGATTTCAGACAAACATCAAACTCTACGGCCCTTTGAGGATTTAGGTAGACGTCATTATAGGGTCCACAATCTGTCATCCCACACTCAAAGAGGAAAGAATAGTGGGTAACTATAAATTGATCAACCACTAAACATGCAGTGCGTTGCCCATTGATATGGCCAAAACCTCTTTTGATGTTTATTAAAGAGTGTATGAAAGTGAGCCAGCATTTTTAACTACCGTTCTTGAACAATCTGAATTAAACCGAAATGCTTTAGCATTTTAAATGAACCAACCCTCCAAAAATGACTCATAGATATTGACATTATGCAATAGTATACTGTATATTGTTGACTGTTCATATGTATGATGGCCCAACACATGAGAATATTCGAGTGACTTGCCTCGCAAACTTTCCGATTGAAAACTAGATGGACCAAAACTTTAAAATATTACAAGCCTTAACAATCAAAAGGACCATAAGCATGTTTTAATGTCATTTGCCAGTTCTACATCGTTTGTTTTGAAGCTAAATGGGTAGTAATTTAAGTTCCTAATGTCATTTGCCAGTTCTACATCGTGTGTTTTGAAGCTAAATGGGTAGTAATTTAAGTTTCAATTTGCCAGTTCTACATCTGTTTCGTCGTTAAAAGGGTAGTAATTTAAGTTCCTAATGTCATTTTCCAGTTCTACATCGTTTGTTTTGAAGCTAAATGGGTAGTAATTTAAGTTCCTAATGTCATTTGCCAGTTCTACATCGTGTGTTTTGAAGCTAAATGGGTAGTAATTAAAATTCCAAATGTCATTTGCCAGTTCTACATCTGTTTTGTCGTTAAATGGGTAGTAATTTAAGTTCCTAATGTCATTTGCCAGTTCTACATCGTTTGTTTTGTCGCTAATTGGGTAGTAATTTAAAGTCTAAATGTCATTTGCCAGTTCTACATCGTTTGTTTTGTCGCTAAATGGGTAGTAATTTAAGTTCCAAATGTCATTTGCCAGTTCTACAGCGTTTGTTTTGTCGCTAAATGGGTAGTAATTTAAGTTCCAAATGTCATTTGCTAGTTCTACATCGTTTGTTTTGTCGCTAAATGGGTAGTAATTTAAAGGGGTTATTGCACTATTCCGGAACTAGCTTCCTTTAAAAGGGCTTTAAACATCATGAAAAAAGCGGAAAGAATTATCAAAATATCACAAAAAATGCAGGAGATACGATCTTTTAAACATTTGCACAAATTCTCAAACGGAGGCAGCCATCTTGGATTGATGACGTCATCGGGCCATTTTACCATTTCTTTCATATTGATAAATATCATTTAAAACAAAGAATATCACTGCAAATACATGTAAATCGTAAAAAGAGCATATACAGTATAAATATTTTACTTTGTATTTATAATTTAATACATTTATTTGCTTTAAACACTATTTATTATCTATTTTCGATATATGAAAAAAGGCGCGATGACGTCATCATTCAAAGATGGCCGCCTCCATTTGAGTCTTTTTGCACATTTTCAAAAGGTCATATCTCCTTTGTTTTGTAAGATATTTTGATATTTTTTCAGCTCTTTCGACGGTTTTTTAAGCCCTTTTAATTGAAACTAGTTCCAGAATTGTGCAACATCCCCTTTAAGTTCCAAATGTCATTTGCCAGTTCTACATCGTTTGTTTGTCGCTAAATGGGTAGTAATTTAAGTTCCAAATATCATTTGCCAGTTCTACATCGTTTGTTTTGAAGCTAAATGGGTAGTAATTTAAGTTCCAAATGTCATTTGCCTGTTCTACATCGTTTGTTTTGACGCTAAATGGGTAGTAATTTAAGTTCCAAACGTCATTTGCCTGTTCTACATCGTTTGTTTTGACGCTAAATGGGTAGTAATTTAAGTTCCTAATGTCATTTGCCAGTTCTACATCGTTTTTTAAGCTAAATGAGTAGTAATTTAAGTAGCTGACAAATGAAAATTGGCCACTACTCCAATCTTTAAAGGCTCTCTCTGAGTATTGTTTAATCACCATTAGTATATGTTATCTACTTTTTATTTTTTTAATTTAGTCGTTTGACTGTTATGATACGCATGCTTCTTAACTTCCGCTTCCAACTAAATTCCATTTCGTTTATTTCGGTCATTGTTTTCTCGTTTAGGGCAAAGCAATTTGTTATAAATTGGGACCGTTACATGTTCACCGTCATATGTATAATTATATGGTTCTCATTGATTAACAGAGAGACGTGCTTTTCAAAAAGGTATACCGTAATTAAAGACAAAAGAAAGTGCAATTCAAAAGTTCAATTCGTCCTCCTTCGTTAGAGATATACATGATTACAATTAAAAAGCTCGAATTCCAATAAGGAGAACTGAGTTATTCTCCATATCATATCTTTATCCCACCCACAGGGGATATATACCACTCATAGATCCTGTTTTATTCTTTCACACATGTGTTTCTTGTTTTGATGAGTGTTTTCGGTTCATTATAGTCTTTGAATGATAAATTATCTGTTCGGCTTTTATGTCTACCTTTGTCTATTTGTTTTATGAATACTGACCCCTTATAACTGTTAAGGACTGAATATCACTAAGCGCTAATAATGCTCTTGTTCACACACATCGTTCACATGTCTTTACTACTTATGTTACTCAAGGTTTCTTTTAATCATTCTTGCTCGTTTAAGAAATTCGTTTTTAGATTTAAATATAAATCATTTGCGTTTGTCAATTGTGGAGATGATTGTTTGTGTGAATGGTGTTTCACATTATTTATAAAAGAGTATAAGAGTATGACCTTTGGAAACGGCCGAACACGACACATATGAAATATTGCAGTCTCGGTTTGATTGAGACTGTTCATGAACGGTAGTGAACTATGCTAGCTACCGCTCACGCCCTCTAGGCCCGGGGTTGAGCAGAACTCAATATTCATAAAATCAGTAGTACACATTTTTTACCATCCCGGAGATGGCATGCATATGGCGGTGGACATAGAGATCTTTGCTTCCCCCATGTCCAGCGGCGTATGGTCCCAATATCTAACAAAATACTACGAGTATGCCCCGAAGAGCGAAATAAACAAAATGGAATTTAGTTGGGAGTAGCGGTTATGAAGCCTGCGCATCACAGTAATAGCCAAAAGACTACATTAAAAAGCAGACAACATATCCTATGAGTGGTTAAACAAAACCCAGAGCCTTTAATCGGCCGGATTAGTGGAACCACCGAATCAAAAATTAAGTAAGAAAACAAAAGCAATTGAAAATGTACCACCGATAACTAAATATAAGTATCGGCTTAGCGATCTCCAAAGATCGAATGAATAACAGTCCTGCCTGCAAGCGCGGGGAGATGTTTTAGGCCATATATGACGGTCGATTTTTTTTGTGGTAGAGGCAGACCACACCATTTTCCCCGGAAAGAACCAGTACTGTCTTTCTCACTTGACAAGTCGAGCTCCCAGTGGGATTGGAACCAGAAAAGGTGATTGGAGAGAACGTTTTAGAAACAGCGTCTTAAATATCCCGGTCACGGAGGCGCGTTTGTAGAGATGAAAAAACAGGACTTTGAACACTATCTATTTAAAGGGACATACCGTAATTTTGAGTTTTAAAAAACTCCCTAACCCTAACACTAACGGCGTCCCATTAGTTTTCTACTTTTGCTTAATCATTCATATTACTTATAAGAATAGTTAAAAGCAGATTGTTTTTGCATATTATTATTTGTGGATTATAATAATATATTTAAACCTGTGTTATAATAAGATGAAAACGAAACAAACTTTTATTTGACTATAATTATGCAAGCAGGTTTAAAGGCAAAATAATACTGGATAAATAAATCGAAAGGCTAATTTCACTCTTTTATAAACACGCCAAGATTACCGTGTGTCCCTTTAAGTTTTGTCGATTGTATATCTCTTTGGGTTTCACATATTTAGTCTTGATCAGTTGTATGCTGAAAATTCAGACTGGAATGTTGGTATTTAAAGCTGTGAACAAATACATAAAATATGCCAAACGTTTTGCTGTTTTTTTAAATCATTTTGTTCACATTTGATCTCATATGTATGGTGGTGGCATGTGGCTGCCATGCACTTAATTTAAGTTGACATAAGCTATCGTGACTTTATGGTCATTTTATTGGGACTTCTCTTTTAAGGCGACATAATTTCACGAATATAAAAATAAAAGCATGATAAAATATCTCAACAATTAATAAAAAGTCGCGATAATGCTTCAACGTGCCATTCAAATAACGACTTAAGATATCTAAAAATAGAATTTTGGTTATGCGGATAGTTTCTGTCATTTACGTAATATCTTTGGAGCCAGGTGTTCCGAACCAAAACACCGCGGCTAAAAAAGTACGATTTCACATGTATATATAAGCGACGTATAACTTTGCCAATTTTATACGATTTAAATCATCTTTACCGTGTTAGAAAGTAGTTATCGTTAGCTAAATAAATCTATAAAGTTATTAAAGTTCAAAGCTGTATTAAATAATTAATGTAATAATAATTAAATAATGTATTTTTAGCGATTAGAATAAGGTAATTTTGTGATTCTGATGGTTTTGTGTGTTGCATTTATTAAATCGCTTATTTTGCATCTAAATTTAAACATCTTTATTGTTTTAGAAAGTGCATGCTTATTCTGAGCTTTCCAGTGATATATAGTATTGTAATATCTATAAAATAATAAAAAAAATATTCTGAGGGTCATTTAGTACCATACTTGTTTTTACCATAAATATAGCAGAGGGCCAACAATTAAACTCGTTAGTCAAAGGTCTTCCGCAAAATTCTATTTTTAGTTATCTTAAGTCGTGAAGCATTATCGCGACTTTTTATTAATTGTTGAGATATTTTATCGTGCTTTTTATTTTGAAATTATGTCGCCTTAAAAGAGAAATTATCACGAAAAGTCGCAATAAAATGACCATAAAGTCACGATAATTTATGTCAACTTAAATTAAGTGCATGGCATCCAAATTTCACATGCCATCATACATATGTGTTTTATCTTCGATATGGCTAAAACTGTAATACTATTTACATTTTAAATATTGAGTTCTGCTCAATCCAGGGCTAGAAGGCGTGAACGGTATCTAGCATTTTTCTCTACCGTTCATGAACAGTCTCAATCAAACCGAGACTGCACTCTTTTTTATATTTAATCGTGTTGGCGATTTCCAAATTTCTCCTTTCATACTCTTTTTTTTTAGCATGTTATTACTCGTATGAATGGTTAACTGTCATACTATTGCCTTTTGTAATCAAATTGTATAGGAACGGCCGTAACTAATGTTCTTGCCCAACGTTTTTGAAAACACGTGTAAAATGTTGCAATAAAATATGTCTGAACAAAACCAAAACTATCGTTAGTTTAAACTTATTTATTTTGCATCGATTGTAAAGAAAGCTCTCTAAACTTATTTAGTCACTATTGATGCTTTTTCATGTTCTTGGATAGAACCAGTACTAAGCAAATGCAGAGAAAGTGTCTTGCTCAGGAACTCAACACATGTGGTCATGACAGGGATCGAACCCACGAAGACTTTTCGATCCTGGATTCAACGCTCTAAAACTAGACCAAAGAGCTCCACTTCTGTTGACTATCTGCAGCATGTACAACGATCAAAATACATGTTTGCCATTAGTTTATACTGTTGTTGATCTGGAACATTGTTATATAATCACAGAATGTATAAAAAATTACGTTTTTTTAATGTTTTATCAAATTAGACAGAAATTTTCAGAAGAAAACTAAACTTATTTGGCCATCTATGCAGTTGATCCATTTACTCTAAAATCAATGATATTTTTCTACTTCGCCTATGCTCGGATTTAGAAAATGAAAATAACCAAACTGGATATTTTAAAGATATGTGTGTAGCTTGCGAAAGTATAATATATTTGAATATCTAGTAAAGTATAGAGAAACTGGCGACTTTCCTTCTAAGTTTGTATGGAAACGTTTACTAAACAAATGCGTAAACATGCGTGAACAGGTAAATTGATAACTCCGAGTTCATACAGTTGAAATGAATGATTTTTGTTGTATTCAACCAGTGTTTGGTGAAAGTATTATATGGCGTTTGTGCCGAATTAATCCAAAAATGACTCAAAGTTGTAAAAATGTTATTAACATGTTGTCTAGAATGTTCTCATTTAACACAGAAAAGCTTTGCTCGCTAAGTGGTTTGATATATACTGGTGATGTTAAACATGCAATGTTTGAATGCAGTTATTTTGTGGAAACTCGTAATGAAGATCGCCAATACTTTGCTGAGGAAGTGTTTACATTGTTAACCGGGCTTGCTGCTATAGACCGACTCGCCGTTCAGTTAGGTGCTCCGTGTGAAAGAATGATGTCTCTTCTTGGCTATGAATACGCATCATTCTTGGAGTATAATGTAGCACGTATTAGCAAAGCATGGTCTCTATTTATCATTCATTAACGGGAGCGCAAGAGCCCATGATATGAATCGCAACTATTTCTGTTATAATATAATGTAGTTCCTGTTCAAATAAACCAAAATACTCGAATATTACGTAGGTTAACATGTATGTTCTGTGTTTGTTTCATTATTGTGGCAAATACATATACGTATATGCTGCTTTCAGGAACATTGTACATTGTACATATCCTTTATTAACTAATTCTTGCTTTTTCTTTTCTCTCTTTTAACATTTGTTTCTATATTTCATTGTATATTCATATACTCTGTACTGTAATTATATGTCTGCATGACTCTCCGCATGCGCAGGATATAAAGAAATAAAAAAGGTATATTGTTTTTTGTTTGTATATTTTTAATAACTGCCACCAATATAATGAAGTACTAGCATACACATTAAACTTCTGGATTGATTTGGTTTAAACATATTTTATTTTACATGTTTTTGCAACATAATATTTGTACACAATAGAAGAACAAAAGTGAAATAATTAGGATGTTCTTCTCCTAGAATTGATTTAAATTTGAGCACTTTCTTCTGCTAAAATCATCAGGTAGCAATGTTGGGGCAGCATACATAAAGGAGTTCTTTATATCAACGTTTTATACGAATCCGTTTATTAGTTTATATGTTTGGATTCCCATTGTTCTCATGTGCCGTATGTATGAAACGAAAGATTAACTTTATCCAAAGGGTCAAATAGGATGCTTCAAAGCCATTGTATACATACCAATGGGATATTTCTTTATTTTGTTTTAATCTTATTAGTATTGAATTGTTAGCAACAATGACAGGTTATCAAACACAATTACAATTTAACAGGATGAAAATATAAACTATTGTAAGACGTTTTAGTTTTTTAAGTTTGTGGCCAATACGCTTCAGAACATTTAACTGTTAGACTGCCCTTAGGCATATGTCACTAAATATGTATGGGTATCAACCGTTAGTTTAAGGTCGATATCATTCCTAGCAAGTGACAACGTCGTCACATAATACATAAGTTTTTGTAATATTAAAAATTATATTCACTGTCCTCCCTCCAACCGCAGTTGACTAGACTACATCACGGTTGGTCCCTCCAACCGCAGTTGACTTGACTACATCACGGTTGGTCCCTCCAACCGCAGTTGACTAGACTACATCACGGTTGGTCCCTCCAACCGCAGTTGACTAGACTACATCACGGTTGGTCCCTCCAACCGCAGTTGACTAGACTACATCACGGTTGGTCCCTCCAACCGCAGTTGACTTGACTACATCACGGTTGGTCCCTCCAACCGCAGTTGACTAGACTACATCACGGTTGGTCCCTCCAACCGCAGTTGACTAGACTACATCACGGTTGGTCCCTCCAACCGCAGTTGACTAGACTACATCACGGTTGGTCCCTCCAACCGCAGTTGACTTGACTACATCACGGTTGGTCCCTCCAACCGCAGTTGACTAGACTACATCACGGTTGGTCCCTCCAACCGCAGTTGACTAGACTACATCACGGTTGGTCCCTCCAACCGCAGTTGACTAGACTACATCACGGTTGGTCCCTCCAACCGCAGTTGACTAGACTACATCACGGTTGGTCCCTCCAACCGCAGTTGACTAGACTACATCACGGTTGGTCCCTCCAACCGCAGTTGACTAGACTACATCACGGTTGGTCCCTCCAACCGCAGTTGACTAGACTACATCACGGTTGGTCCCTCCAACCGCAGTTGACTAGACTACATCACGGTTGGCTCCAACCGCAGTTGACTAGACTACATCACGGTTGGCTCCAACCGCAGTTGACTAGACTACATCACGGTTGGCTCCAACCGCAGTTGACTAGACTACATCACGGTTGGCTCCAACCGCAGTTGACTAGACTACATCACGGTTGGCTCCAACCGCAGTTGACTAGACTACATCACGGTTGGCTCCAACCGCAGTTGACTAGACTACATCACGGTTGGCTCCAACCGCAGTTGACTAGACTACATCACGGTTGGCTTGCGGTCAGTGGCAAAAGGTCACTGTGGTTTTAAACCAGATTCTAAAGTACACCAAACCTCAACTTCATTGTAATTTGCGGAATGGAAAGATGGAGTATTGTCGTCAACATCCTTGCAGAGCCCAATTGTTTCAATAAAATCAATCGATTATAAAAAACATTACACAGAAGATGGCCTAAATGGTTGATCACCTTTCTTAATACCAGGCCAAGCGTTTAGGATGTTGTCACTTTTTTTTTTTTGAGTTTTTTTGTCTTTTTCATTGCACATTTAATTTGCTCTTTGTTTGTGGTGCAGTGCGGACATACGGTGACAGCCGCGTTTGGGTGCTAGAATTATATATGTTTTCGTTTGTTCGTATCGTGTTTTAACTTTTAAAAGATATCTCAAAATTGTAAAAAAAAAGAGTCCGATATATGGAATTATCTTAACTACCTCACTGTGCACCCGCAGATTTGTTAGAGCTCTCTATTGGCCGATGGCCGGGCGAGCTTTTGGGTTGTCTGTCATCCGTCCTTACGTACGTCGTCCGTTCGTTAACCTTTCCTTGTTGGTAATCTAACCCCTCCATATTTTATTCAATCTATTTTTTTATAATTTAATATTTTATTTCACCAGATTTACATTTGTAAGTCATATCATACAATAATGCATAACGATATTATCAAGATACTAAGAAATATTTTTCCTGAGCCGAATCCTGAGTTGTCATTTTGTAGTAAATACAACTTTATTTGTACAACACATCACCAGCCAACACAAGTTTCCAGTGGAACAGTTTAGTTATATAGAGAGTAGATGAAGAAGTAGTCTATAGAAGAACTGAAGGGAGCAAGACAAACAAACAGTACAAATAGAAGAAGTGAAATGGTACGGTGAAAGAAGAATGTAGAGTTTTTATTGAATCTTAACTAGTTATATATCTATACGATCTCGGACGAGTACTTGAACCAGTCAGATTTGATTTGTAATAACTGAGCTATCTGCCCTTGAATTGGCAATTTTTTCTATTTTTTTCCTTGTGGGCACTTAAGCCCTTCGATTTTTTTTACTGAGTATTAACAAAACTTAGACAGTAGTTATATATCTATTCGATCTCGGAAGAGGTCTTGAATCAACCAGATTTAATATGTAGTATCTAAGTTACCTGCCCTTGAATTGGCAAACATTGCATAATTTTGCATTGTGGGCACACTAGCCCCTACATTTAACCAAACGTTCACAGTAGTTATACCGCTATAAGATCTTGGACGAGTTCTTGAAACAGTTAGATTCAATTGCCAATAGCTGAGTTACCTGCCATTAAACTGGCAAAAAATGCGTAATTCTGGTTACCTACATTTGTTATTCGATATTAACCATACTTACCCAGTAATTATCTCGGACGAGTTCTGGAACCAGCCAGACTGATTCAGTCGCTAATTGCTGAGTCATGGCCATTGGATTATTGAAACATATATATATACTAATACAGGGAAACACTTTAAAAAATATTCTTCTCTGAAACCATAAGACATAGAGCTCTCATACATTGAATGCAGCATTAGCTTATGGGCCTTTATCAAGTTTGATCAAATGGTTACCCTGGGGTAAAATCTGGTACCTCCCTTGGCGTCATAAATTGGCAGTAGCTATGTAGGATTTAAAACAAATACTTTGTTTCTCAAGAGTTAGTGAACATCCAACCATTTAGTTCCACCGAATGACTCCATGCTTTCAGTATAGCTTACTGAATGCATTATGGGACTCAGTTATTTTGTTTCTTCATTTTTACTTAAAACTCTGATATTTTGCATGCATGATTATAATATGGTGCTACCAAAGTCGTGCAAATAGTGACTGGGGTAAATACTGACCAAGGGTCGGGTGATGTTAAAATACGTCTTATGAACATACACTAATAAAATAACTACCTTATACCAGTAGAGTTTCACATGCCCTCATGTGCCTCTTGTATCTGCATTGCTATGAAATATATATTTCATGTTGAGTCTTTTACCAGATACTGCATATCTTATTTTTAAATGGAGAAATGATAAAAAATAAAATTATGAAAAAAGAGATGATTTTAATTTCGATATGGTTAATTATTTCTACTAACACGGGGATCTTCCCAGAGCAACATCTTATGGGGTGCATGTTTTCAACGTATTCGTTTTTAGAGCTTATAGTCGAGTTGAGGACTTCAATATTCGTAACCTTTGTATAAATAAAAAGCTACATCATCAGGGCTACCGTTACAATTAACTTCAAAAAACCTTTGCAAAATAGTTTTATTGGTAAGGCTGGGCTGCTTTTAAAATATAAACACAATTTGACATGGTCTAGCAACCACTGCCTAGCAACCAGCCTAGCAACCAGGTTGCTATAGCAACCAGCCTAGCAACCATTCAGCACAATGTTGAAAACATATGAGCATTAAAATATCGAAATTAAGGGATCCACTAATTACTATTTTCTAATCAAATCTCAAACCTTACCCATTCCGTAGCAAATATACGTTTTCTCGTGTTGTGTCTGATTTTATAACATAAAGAAGAAATGCTTTTTGTCTAGTGTTTTATATAATAGCATTCAATATATTACTTATCGATTCATTAAATAAAAAATGCTCATTGTGAATCTAACTGTTCTATGTTGTTAACGGATAATGATGACCTGCCACCTTTGCCAGTAGTTACAACAACATTAATTACTTGTTGTGTATTAAGATGTATGTATGTGTACTAAACGGTATGATGAATGTTATATTTGTCGATTTGATGCATTATATACTAGGACACGCTCTCAATCTTCTTAATTAGATTTCCACTTTGAACCTCCCATTTGGTTAGACTTGTTGTCTAGATATAAAAGTTTGATCCTTTTTGTTTAATTATAAATGTGTTTTCTTTGCAAACCACAACAGAGGACGTTACGGTATCGATTAGACATTTCCATGAAAATAGCTTACAAATGTTAAGCGATGCTAATTAAATTAATTAAATTAAATGTTTAAACACAAATAACGTGTTTTGCTGTAGTAAGATGTATTACACATATCACAGTTTTTAGAGGCCTCTTTTTGTATGTTATTATGCAGAAATGCACTTTTTAAACTTCAATAAGGGGACGTCTATTGCCACATCAGTGGTTACGTAAATGCTATAGGTACTACCAATATGAAATTATGCAGCCAGTCCTTGTACGGCATATCGCAGCAAACAGAAGGATGTTCTTGGCTGAAGATATTCCCCATTTAATGTGAACTTGAACGACCCGACAAATGATAGAAGCTAACCATGTCAGAGTTATTCCATGAGCTGCGATATGGTACTTGTTAAAACGTCGAGTGCGAGACCTTTCCTAGAATCAATAGCTCCACGAAATTGTCTAAAGTAGCACTGAAACATGTAACGCCATTCCACAACGATATCTCAAGCGTTACATTGTTTCAATGAGAGCTCGATGCCTCCGAAAGTTTGACCTATTGAGGCCAGACCAGATATTAACGCCATTTGGAAAGTGTGACCTAGTCCTTACGCTACCGAGTAGGCCGTATTGCTTACTAACCGTTCCAAGTCAGTAACAATGTCTTCACCACTCCTTATGTTGCGTATTCTCCTGATTATTGATTGATTGATGCGTTATTGCGTTTCGGTGTTGAGATTTCTATTTGACCATTTTTCTCATTTTTGGGGAAATCAACACATCGGTTAAATAGTTATGAAAACGTCTAAATATGCTCACCGATAACATTGTCTTAATGATGTATGTAGGAGGAGCACACATATCCCCGATTAAAAATCCAAACTGAGCTTTTCCCCCACTGACTCAAAACGAACACCTTTCACCACTTCTTAATTATGTAGTATTTGTATTTTTTTTATATCTGCCAACTTGCTTTTGAATGTTCCTTGTATTCTATATGCTATTTATACTAGAGTCGTTCGTTGAGAATGAAAGGTGTCTTTAAAATGTTAATCAAAAGAGGTTATGACCCTATCATTTTGCAACGTACTTCCTCTTTAATTGTACGATGACCGGAAAGGCTGTGGACCCTATGATGACGCCTACCTAAAGCCCATTAGGACAGTGGCGTTTGATGTTTGTCTATGATCTTTCTTGTCGTGCCCTTAATGGTTTATTCTCTTGTTGCTCTGGCTTCTGCCAAGTCATTGAGTACCTTCATTGTGGCTTTATAGGCTATTGTTTTTTTGTATTATATTTACACGAGCATATTTGTGTTTTACTTATATTGCCTACTGATGCTGCCTTGTTGGTTAGAGATTAGATCATGGCGGGGATTTCTTTATTTACACTGTCCTGTTTTAATGGGATGAAGTATGGTAAGTGTGAGGTTTGGTGCACCCTAGAACCGGTTTACCCCCCCCCCCCCCCCCACCCCCATCCCCAGTGGCCTACTTTGCCACTGACCGTTCCAAGGCGGTAGCTCTATTGTCAACCCTTTTGTGTTTGTGATGTCGTTTGCTTTTATTATTACTTTTGCCTTCTTGTTTGTCTGTTTTTGTGTTTGTTTCTGTGTTTTGTGGTTGACTGTCCTCCTTGAAAGCTACTTTCCCTGTCCGAGCTTTTTATATTTCTTTGTAAATCTCAGTACATTTGAAAATGAAGCACCTGGTATATTTTGAGACAAAGAGGCTCGTGTACTAAACTAAAATACAATCTTGATTTGAGCAAATAAACTGCGAACTAAACAAGAGCTGTCGGAGAACAGCTCAGCTCGACTATTCGTCTTTCAGAGAATAATAAATTATATAGCCAGTATATACCATCAGAAAACAAGGCTAAAACAATGTGGGGGTATGGATGAGGGGCGGGTATAGAAACTCCGGCCGATATAAAATTATTGTTAGAATCTCATACAAATTATAGTAAAATTTGGGGCAGGGTGTGAAATTTTATTTTTATTTTTTATATTTATCACTTTTAATCCGAAATTGCTGTCATTTTAAAGAAATTTGTGATCAAAAGGTAACTCGGGGGAGGGAGGGGATGACAATCCAGCTTTTGTTTTTATTGTGGCCTCATTTCAGTTGTTTATTGATATTTCATCTGTGTATCTGAATTTCATCTAAATTGTTTCACATTTAAATTTTAATATCCAAATAATGGAAGATAAAATGAAAACAGTAAGTTTGAAATAAATATAGTTTACTAGCATGTTTCTAATTGATCATAAAGTTAGATAAGACAGTTAATATAGTTAATTATCAGTTTGGTGGTAGTGATGCTGTGGTGATGGTTGGCGGATGGGAATTGGTAGGGGTGGGGCGGAATGGCAACATAGCTATAGGTGTAGAATTGATAAATCAAAACAACACAGAAATATGTAAATTCGGGTTTCAGGTGGGGTGGAATGGGGTAAAGATCGGATTGGAAAAAATCGGCTTTCGGGGGACATAAGATAGCTATATGTGTAAGAATTGAGTAAAACAACACAGAAAGGGCAGTGGAAGGGCAGTGGGAGGGGAAAGGGCAGTGGGAGGGAGCCCATGCCCAAATATTGGTAATGTATGAATGAGATGAATAATGGTATAAGAAATCCCAAACCAAAATGTGGGTGACATAAGAAAAATATTCTAAGAGATATAGATATATACAACAGCTTACATGCAAACCTTGATCTGCCTTTATTACATATTTTATGGGCGGGCCATCACAATTTGGGTTCCATTGGAGCCAAGGGGTTACAGGAACCAAAATTACTGAAGCAGCCCTTAAGATAGTGCTATAAGGAAAACATGGCCACATTTGTTTGTGCTAGGATAAGAAATGTAAGAGATATAATCTTGAAAACACAGCTTACACGCAACATTTGATGTGAAATGGGACACATTTTAAGGGCTATAATAATTTGGGTTCCATGGGGCCCTTGGGTTACAGGAAACAAAATTACTTATGCAGCCCTTAAGATAATACTATAAGGAAGTCCATGGCCAAATTTGGTTGTACAGCTTACACGCAAACCTTGATGTGGGACGCCGACGCCGACAGCCGGCGTGATTACATAAGCTCTCTTATTCTTCGAACTGTCGAGCTAAAAAGTCGAACATCAAAAATGTTGCGTTTTTAAATGTACTGAGTATATATGGTCGAACTAATTTTTGATATTGATTCGAGTCTGAACTTGAACTGTCGACGTTTTCCCACAAATGCACTATTTCAATTGTATAAATAATAAAAGAACTGTCGATTTAAAGTTTTAATACAACGTTATGTTTATATTATAAACAATATAACTATGTGCATTTATAACTGTAATATAACAATATATAACGTGTGTATTTATACTGTAATGTTTTATGATACCGCATATATGCTATCGCTTTCAGTACACAACTCACAGTCATTAGATATATACCTTCGAAATAGTGATAATTATTCCAGTACTGCTCGTAGAACTGAAATATTCAATAACTCGTCTGTACCCTCATCTCTTAATCTCTGGAACAATTTACCAATATATATACGCAGTTCAGAATCTATTTCGATGTACAAGAGGAAACTTTAAAGTTCTGTTTTTCCCAGCTCAAAAGTTCCAACGCACTACTTAACTGGCCAAGAGTATTTGCTGTTTTACATGCCAGAATACGAAATTATTGCAGTAACCTTAATAATGATCTTTATTTAAACCATTTACGAGAATCATACAATTGCGTTTGTGGTTCTGCAGTAGAAGACGCTGAACACCTTTTTTTAACTGTAACTTATTTCGTGCACAACGGTTTCGTTTGTTCAGTCAACTCGTACATTTCACCCATTAAACTCTTTGGTCGCGAACACTTGTCACACGAAGATAATCAAATTCTCTTCGAATCAGTGCAAATGTACATAAGAGAAATACAGAGGTGTGCATATATTTACTTTTGCAACTCATGCCGATTGATACTCTTCTGTCGAACTTGACACAATCTCTAAACTTCTTTTTCTTTCACTAGTTCCTAGTTTTTTCTTTCTCACTACAGCTTCTCTAATCATGGTAGTATGTGTAAGTTATGTATATGTACCTATGTAATTGTCTGACCTTGTGTGTATACTATTTTGTCGGGAAGGACAGTAACTAATGTTGTTAGAACTTGCAGTCCAACCCTTCTGCGACTATATATTGGCAATAAAATATGTTTAAATCACTAGATATATCGTTTTTTAACAACATGAAAGACGTAATAAATTATGACATGAAACATATGTACAAATCCTTCGTTTTACACAAAATTCACATATCCTTGAGCGTCGTTTCATGCAGAACGCAATAATTGGTAAATAGGACAAGGGATTCTTCTTTTTAAAATTATATTACTACTAACACTGTATATGAATGTTATGTCTGGCAGATGTTTTTGAGGAGTCTAGTTTATCCTATTTCTGAATATTTTATAAAGGCAACCTGGTTGAGGTACAGTAACGTACAACATAGAGTAATGGTTAGTGTAAGCGCGAGAATTATATGGGTTATGACTATATGATTTTGAACATTTATATGTTTTACATAACAAAACACGTCTAAACAGATATTACCGATTAACTGTGTGTTGTGATTCACATATTTGCAAAACAGCATACAAATGCATTCATTAAACATTCTTAATAATGATTATGACAGCATAATGATTTACTGGCCTATTTAATGAGTATTTCATATCAGTGTGAACGGTTAAAACATAGTCTACCTCATCCATTGAATTATTGTTTACATGGAGATATAAATGTTAGTTAAACTATATGCATGTTGATTCTGTAATGATAAACACTTGAACTCGTAATGAATGGGTTTACATTTCCCAGAAATGTATTGTCTTTTTCCACAAATTCCTGAAATTATTTGAAGTTTTTCCACTTTTCACTTTTATATCTTTGTGGATAACGTCAAATGATGATTTAGACATATTTTCTCACTTCTCGAAGTCCTGTATCAACCCATCTGCAGTATATGCGCCAAAACTAATGCTGGGGTCCTTGAGATCGGAACTGACTAAATACACCCATATTCTGGTACAGTTTGTCAACGGAGCTACGATTACTGCTGCTGCTGCTGCTGCTGTTGCTGCTTCTGTTGTCTAACTTTGTATCCCTTTTTTGGTATGTTTTTCCTGTCAAGTCTATCAGGTTCACTGAACGACTACTGATACTTTTTGAGACACCTGGTGATTCTTCTTTATGATCTACCTCAATTGTAGTTGTCAGTCCGCCACCTTTAATAGGCTCAATACTGCTATAAGGTAAAGTTTCTGGAGTATTTTCATGTAACCCTTTTCTAGAATTGTATTGTTTTTGGTGTGGCACTCTCGATGGAACATTGATCAAAGAAATGTACCTCCTTTCAGCATTTTCTGTCGCCTCATAGTCATGCTCATATTCAGTGTACGTCGTGCTTCGTAGTTTGAATCTTCTTTTGTTTGTCACTTTAGTTGGCCAATTTTGACCAAATTGATAAGTGTTGTCTTTCAGAGTATCAGCATTAATTGCCTGCTCAATAGGTATAGTATGAAGACTATCATCATTGGCAAACTTATAGGTATTGTCAAGTAACTCCTCATTGCTACCGTAAGAACGTTTTCCAAAGCTGCCATTACCAAACATAAATGTATTGTCTGTCAACTGCCCTGCACTTGCAAATGAATTTCCAGCTGAAATTGTTTTAACACCCTTGTCCATATCTAAACTGGGCCGCGTTATATTGTCTCTGTATACATTAGTAAGGTTTCTTGTTTTGGGTTTACAACATTTGAATCCTGGACTTAAGGACGTAAATCCTGTGTAAAGAGGTAGTATAACCAGTGTAACTAACATAACTAAAATTAACATAGCCCGTTCTAAAAATAGAATTACCAGAGTTCCAGATATAATGGCAAAGAGAGAATATCCCCATAAATGCTTGAAGCTGGACACAAATGGATTTGAATTTTTGAAATCCTCCTCTACCGCTCTCTGTGGTACCCATTTTACATTTAAAGACAAATTCGCATAGAACGCTCGATATATACGCACACACCCTACCAACGCTTCTGGCGTAAACTGTAGAATGGATGCAACCGTTTCTATTATCACATACTTGTAGTTTTCTCTATTGCACGTTGCAAACTTTGGAAATACTAGAACACTGAACATGACGATAATGATAGATGCATACCTATATCGCAGATGGACACTGATATGAAGAAGAATATAAAGCAATAGCGCAGGCTTCATGAGCATTTGTCGCAATGCCGAATGAGCTATGTATGAAGTGACAAAGTCCAGCTTTGATTCGGTCCTGAGTTTTGTTTTGTTGAATTTCGACTTCTGTAGTTTCTTTTGGGCCCACCTCATTGGTCTTCCAAACGCGTTCTTCCAGAAGTACATTGCCAACAATATTTCCCCTCGATTCCATCTCCGTTCCCGTATATTCCAAGAGACGTAGTTGTAACTTGGTGCCTCCAGTAGGTAGGTACTTCCTGCATAAAGTGGTTGCAGAAGTGCTGCTTCGAAAGTATCGTGACTCAAAACATCAACGGGCACTCTTTCAATTAGCTGCTCCTTGTTTCCTATAACACTGTCAATGTAAAGCTTATTCTTTATCAATGCTTTTCCAAAGTACGATGATTGATCGAAGAGTGCCATGATGGCGTTTGTCATAGGTTCATATATAGCTTGTCGCATTGATTCAAGATGCATGAATATCGTGTCCTCACGGGTACAATGCAATTTGATGGCGGGTTGGATTATTCCTCTTTCTGGATGCGCTGCGGCGATTTGCAAAAGGTCGAACACACCTCCTCTGGGCACACCGGTATCTGCATCTAATACTAAAGTATAGTCAAATTTTCGCTCCAGTATGTTTGAAACATCTTCACATGCGTGAAATAATGGTTCACCAGGCTCCCGTGCACTCCTTCCGTAGAAGTATGGATCACAATAGCTAAAAGCCTCAAATTCTCCCTCCGATACCAACATTAGGTCCTGGTATTGACCACATTTTCTCAATACTCGACTAACACGATGAACAACCATGAACTCCCTTGCGTATCTGTCACATATATCCTGAAGATAATCATTGATAAACACATCTTTGTCGATATCCACGTACATAAACCAGACATGTTTCAGATGCAATGGATCAACTAAATCGTATTGCCCTTTTGCGAAAGCGTGCCCTTCTCTATATAAGTCATCATACAAAATTGCTCGGTAAGTGTCTCTAATTTGTAGCTCGTATTCCTTAAGTTCTTCGTCTCCTGTTGCACTGACAAGAACAGCTGAAACATTAGGACTTAAATTGCCTACATATGCCATGTACATAGTTTCAATACATTCTAAAATATCGTCTTTTCCTGTAGCCAATAAGTTATAGTTCAAAATACACTTAAGTCTGTCGCAAGGTGCGCGCTTGTTTTTCCTTCTTTCACCTCCAATTATAAGTGTAGCAAGAGTCTGCACGGGAAATTCCAGGACAGAACCTTGTAGAACTCCAAGTACTATCACAATAATACAACCGTTTACGATATTGGTTCTGGTCCAGTCAATATTTATTATATTTAAAACGACACATAACAGACCGAATGAAATCCAGCTGGAAAAGTATAAAAAGACTCGAAATGTTTTTCTCATTGTCAAGGTAAATGTTAGCAACTGAATGTATCTCTCGTCTCATGTTTATAAATTGTCTGCATGCGTTTCAATGACTTTCGTCGTCTCATCGTTGAGTCGATGTTTGTAAAAAAAAATTCCTCAAATTGATGAAACATCTGTAACAAGTTGTCTTCTCGACGAGCCGTGTCTTCAGTTGCTATGACTGAACTTGAACTGAAATGAAAGCAAGATCGTATAAAATTAACCTTTTTGCTAATAATTCATATATTCAAACGTTGTCGCCGCTCTAAACCAAAAACGGACAAAAAATAAAAGAACAAGAAATTAATAGTCTAATGACGAGCTTGTTTGCCCATCTGTGTAATTTATAGACATTGCATTGAAGCATTCCTTTCAACAAATAGGACACACATACTTCCCATATTTGAAGAAACTGTTTCGAAGCCGTATACAGTATACAATTCCCACGAACTTGTTTTTATTTAATTGTGCAAAGTCTGTACTAGTAATTAAGTTGTTAATAAAAAATAAATTGCTATTTAACTTGATTTATTTCAAACAAATGACGCTGTCTGTGAGAGGCGTATTCGCATTTTTTTGTTACATCTAAGCCGAGTATATAACTTTACAAAACAGATAATTGAGACAAAAACAATTGCATTACATTTTGTGTGAATGCAAAGATATTACATTTTGATTGATGTGAGAACAGTACGCATATTATTATAATTAGATATTTTGAAAGTTTATTCTTCTTACTTATACCCGTGCTTGTTGTTTCTATGAATACTGAAACGGGGATCACTGGAAGCAACAAACATAAACAAGAGTAAAAAGTAGCAGACTTGGTTTTAGTGAGTCTCATCATGAGACGTAATATAATTTTGCACCGGTCACGCCCCCTAGCACTGGCTAAAGGTTGCGTACAGCTAAATATAGCCTGGCTGAAGCCCCGCCTTTTGTTGTGTACGATTCAGTACAGAAGTGAAAGTTCACAGAGTTCACAGAGGTCAGCAGATGTAACTTTGAAATATTCAATATGCATTTTCAGGAAGGATAAACTATAGGTAAAATAATCCCCATCAGCTAGGATCATTAAATTAAATAAAAAAATATTTTTTAATGTTTTTGAAAATTTAACATCCATTGAAATTGCATGTCAATATTCAGTGCGGATTCAATAGTGTTTGTAAACACAGACATGTGCAGAGATGTTGAGCAGAAAAAGTTGTCTTTTTCACACTTTCAAAGGCTTTGTGATGAAAATATCTATGAAATAAGGTAATTTAAAGAAAATCTGGTGTATAATTCTTGAGATATTAGCTGACAGGTGCAACAGGAGGTCTATAGGAAAGTATTTAGTTTTCTGCAACCTATAGGCTAGATTCTGCATATGGTTAAAGTGAAAGTAAACATATTTTTTTCTAACACAATGATTTGAAAGTGTGAGAAATGTTGAATTATGGTGTATTTTGACTTTTCTTATAACTCTTTTCATGATTTTTAAATATTTCAAAGTTTTATGATGCAAAATAGGTATTTTAAATTATTTTATTAAAGGCTGTGGACACAAAATTAGCCATACCTGACACCTGGTATACACAATTGGCCTATAATGCACATGTTTGACACAGTTAAAGATATATCTAGTAAGTTTTATTCATTTCTGAGGGCTTTGCATACGTTGTTTGGCAAAAAAGTCAGTAAGCGACAATCTACATCTTTCCGAAAAGGTGTCGAAAAGCCGCTTATGTCTGTTTTGAAAAAGATGTTGAGGTAAACTCTGACTTTGAGTTCATCGCTTCTATACGGTTAGTGTCGATATGCAAATATTTTATGCGGTTTAATACATTTTACAAATTAAATTATTTAGTTGGCAAAAAATATGACCTTTTCTATGCTTTTTAAAAGTTTTTATTTACCCCACCCCCCTTCATTTTAATGAATTTTCATGGATCTGTACTTTAAACAGTGCTTATTGGTTGCATGGTTGCATGAAAATGACCTGTAAATATGCTACAAACAATATCTAATAAAACAAATACAATAAATAGTACAGTAACAGTCAATCTTGTGTAATGAGCATATTGTAAAACATGGCATGGCCCTAAAAATGGCGTTGGGGAGGAAAGTCTCAGAATTATTTTTTGTCATTTTTAAACTAAAAAGTTGCATTTTCTTGATGGTTTCACATATAGAAACTGCTGAATAATGTTAATTAATTCATTTGAAGGCAGATTATGAATATATACAAAAACAGTGGCATTTTTATGGTAAAATCTGCTATTTTGACCCCTGAAAATCACAAATATCATTTTTGAGTAGATATTATTTTCAAGGTAGCTTCAACTGGTTAAACATCACATGTTGTTGATGAAATCAATTTAAAATCACTTTATTTGAAGCAAAAGATTGGAACGGTTGTCGATATATGGCATTTTGAAGATTCTGGATTTACGCGTAAAAACCGAATTAATTTTGCCTTAGCCGAAGCTATTTTAAGCCCTCATATTTTGTCGAAAAGGATTTTTTCTAAAAAAGAATGGTTTAATTGTTCTCAGATTAAATGTATCAAAACATTTAGCCAGAAAAAATATCTTCTGTCAGGTCTGAATGTCTCTCTATAGGTTGCGTACAGCTAAATATAGCCTGGCTGAAGCCCCGCCTTTTGTTGTGTACGATTCAGTACAGAAGTGAAAGTTCACAGAGTTCACAGAGGTCAGCAGATATAACTTTGAAATATTCAATATGCATTTTTAGGAAGGATAAACTATAGGTAAAATAATCCCCATCAGCTAGGATCATTAAATTAAATAAAAAAATATTTTTTAATGTTTTTGAAAATTTAACATCCATTGAAATTGCATGTCAATATTCAGTGCGGATTCAATAGTGTTTGTAAACACAGACATGTGCAGAGATGTTGAGCAGAAAAAATTGTCTTTTTCACACTTTCAAAGGCTTTGTGATGGAAATATCTATGAAATAAGGTAATTTAAAGAAAATCTGGTGTATAATTCTTGAGATATTAGCTGACAGGTGCAACAGGAGGTCTATGGGAAAGTATTTAGTTTTCTGCAACCTAAAGCGGTATTCTATTTAAAAGTCACAAAGATTGGGCTTGATGATCCCAAAGGTAAAGTATGTAATGACACTATTTATTTGTAGTCGGGGCGACGACTTTTTATAGCCGCCACACAGCACTAAACAAACGCTTGTGTCAATGTCAATAAATATTGAAAAGTAGATCCCTTGGAATCAACAAACACAAACAAAGAGAGAAAAGTAACATACTCGGTTTTATTGAGTCTGTCCATGAGTGGGAATATTTATATATATAAAATATATATTATATTAATTCTAATTTTTGGACCAATTTTCTAATTCCTTTGGATCCTTTATATGCCCGGATGATATAATCTAGTAAATGGGACCGCACCGTTATTCGTTGACCAGTAATTGTCACATCTAGTTAATTTCACAATATCGGGCAAGAATGGGAAAATAGCTTAACGTGAAAAGGGAGTACATTTCCCAGAATTCATTTTGTCTTTTTCATGTTTTGTCCTTTTCATTACAGCCGTCATCTTCATCCTTGCATTGTTTCAGGTGTCACCTGAGTAGTGGCAAAGCTGTAATGTGCATGGCTCCGGCGGAAATGGGATGTGTTCATGAGAGTTTGCAGCAACACTGATGTACTGATGAGCTGGTGCGCCGTTCCTTTTATCCTATATAACCATATCACACAAATAAACATTCGTTTCGAAGCAAAAATAAAGTAAATGGAACCGATGTTGACGTCTTAATTTTGTTTTAATACAATCTTGGCCGAGTACGACAAGAAACAAAATAGATGCATTTATTACATAAATATGACAATTGATAAATTGTATGTACCAAAGGCTTCGTTGCATGATTAACATCCGGTGTCAAGGTTTTGTAATGTTCGTGCTGTCCCAAATATATATACAAATAACTTATTGATTTTGAAAATAGGAACTCTATAGACACAATATAATCTTCTTTAATCAGCCAGGTCAAACCCCAAAACCGCAGCGTTGAATTAAGAGTTACTAGCCTATAATTCATTTTACGCATATTCGGTCTCGGGTATTTTAAGTAACCGTGAATAAACGTATACTTTTAATCAGCATTCATAAAATAGTTTATGACTCGAACACCTGGCTAGGGTCTGGAAAACAATTTCGTAGTGTAATTGTGCCGTTATTTGGAGGTGTAATGCCTTTAAGGCCGAGGTCATTCGCTGCCGGAACGGCAGCGACTCTTATATAGCTTTAGTAATTGCACATGGTAAGGTAGTAATGAATAGTTTCTTTGAGTTTTTCAGCTATAAACATGCTTTACAACTTGAATTCCTAGAGAACTCGTCTGAAAAACTTGAATGGTATAAACCCATATTTTGTAATGTTGAAAGGTTACCTGAAATGACATGTTTTTTTTTTTTTTAATTTTCATTGGTTTTTATTATTAAATCAAATTATTCAATGAATACAATTGGTTAAAAGTTGATCACATGATTAAAAATAAAAAGGTATATTGACCTGAAAAACGTATATTGACTTTTGTATATTGACCTGTGAAAAATAAGTATGAAAAATTCAATTTCCATGAATGTTCAAAATTCAAAATATATTCAAAATTCAAAATTTCAAAATTCAAAATTCAAAATTTCAAAATTTCAAAATTCAAAATTCAAAATTTAGAATTTCAAAATTCAAAAATTTCAAAATTCAAAATTTCAAAATTTCAAAATTCTAAATTCAAAATTCAAAATTTCAAAATTTCAGAATTTCAAAATTTCAAATTTCAAAATTCAAAATTCCATGAATAATTTGATTTAATAATAAAATAATTGTTGCCTTTTAGGTTCGGTCGATATTATATATAGAGTTTAATAACCAGTGTTTTTGAGATACGGGAAATATCTCCCGAGGTAGAGAAATGGTCCCGATATAAGAACGAGTGCGGAGCCCGATATAAGAACGAGTGCGGAGAACGAGTTCTTATATCGGGGCCATTTATCTAGCGAGGGAGACATTTTCAGTATCTCAAAAACACTGGTTATTAAACTATATATTACATAATTTAAAATGATATTTTATTAATATTTCTAATGATTCACGCCTTTTTACACCAGTTTGCACGAGAACGCCAAGACGACGTTACATCATCCAAGACGACATTACGTCATACAAACAAAACAAGTGGAACCGGAACTCTTCGTTAATTTCCGTAATCGTTATTTCCTGGTGACGGAATATGACGAAGACGTCCGTAAAACAATCGGAACGTCATTTGGCATTTCCGCCACTGACGGAAAAGGCCGAGCAATGTTCCGTACTGGGATATTTCCCAGTAGAGCAAACGAGTAGAAATAGCTTTTCTATTCCCAGTATTTCCTATATAAATAAGAGACAATTATGTAATATGTGTATTTATTGACCTGAGAAAAGTGATAGAAAAGTGATATCGATCTCGGCTATCGCCTCGGTCGATATCACTTTTCTCAGGTCGATAAATACACATATCGACCATAAAAGGCAATAATTTTATAATAGTATTCCTTTACATTTGTCACTTTGATAATGCAATCTTAATAATTACACATGGTAACAGTGAACCGTTTATATGTGTTGTAATAATGTACACTCTAATTACAAGGTAATTGTAATCAATATGTAAGGCATGTCAAGGTTTTTGGACAGAAAGAAGCGAGGTCGCCAACATTGATTTAAAATGCCTGGTAGGAAGAACTGGTGGTAAAAATCGGAAAGAATGTAAGAAAAAACGGTCGTGGCGGGTTCATGTCTCCGTGACAACATTTATTTTTTTCAATATTGTTTTAACACCCGTGACTTGATATATTATTATGTTAACTTCTTGTCTCTCGGCAGCTATTTTACGCTTGCGTAAAACCTTGCTTGTGTATCTTTATCTTGTTTTATCTTGAGATAATGGGGTGCTTTATGAATTGTAACTGTTGCTGTACTATACTGTCATGTACTTGTTTCAAAGGGAAAGTTGAAAATCAAAGGAAAACTGCTTTGCCGATTACCTAGATTGAATTTGCTGACAGTGAATTAAGACATTAAGAAACACTGAAAACACTTTCGCCAATAATATGATAACAGAAATAACCATTGCCCCACATTCCCTATCCACCCCACCCCTCCTAGATTACATTTCAGGTCCTGTTGTGTTTTTTTTTTTTTTTTTTTAGCATACTTATTCCTTTCTAAATATTTGGATTACTTATCATAGTTATAAACTAATGCTACACACCTTTATAAATAGATATCGTTAGTGCGTTCTCAGTCACATTAAAGTTAATGAACCACTTTTTATAGTCATTATGGCGCTATAAAATATGTATACTAATTACTGGTGATAGATCTACACAAATCAAGGGGCTCAACGCCAACTATTGCATCTTGGTCGTTATTGATGTATAGTGAGACTTGCTGTACATCCATCAGTCGAAATGCACCAATAGCTACTCTGTTCAAGACTATGCTAGTCTGAATCTAAATAAAGAATGAATTTAAAAGGGTGCTCTACTGGCTTTAAGGCGTCTGATGCTAGGGGTGGGAGGGGGTGGGGGGAGAAATATTAGTTGCTGTGGCACATATGACAAACCCCTTAAATACCCATGTATAGGGACCCCTTTACGCTAGAGTAACAAAATCTGTTTATAAATGCATCCACATTTGGACATGAAAGGAAATTTGGTGTTTGTTTTACACGATTACCCCCTAGGGGGCCCTAGCAGACGGAACCAAAATACGATGACATCATTAACTAAGAAATACACCACACATGAACATGGAATCTCAAAGGGTATGGTGGGAGTTAGCATCACAAGGCGGAAACTCCGTTATAACAAATTACTGCAAGTTCCCCAAGTTGCACCCCTGCAGAGGGACCCTTGGAATGAACTAGAGGTTATTTTTAGTAAAAACAGATGTCTCCCCCACTGGCGAAAGGGCCATAAATCTGCCGGAAATCATTCAACTGGAACACGACGATGATATGCGCAACTAGGCTCAGTAATGATCATTCCTACAAAGTTTCGTTGAAATCTGGCCAGGGGTTCAGTAGAACTGGTCGGGACAAAGTTTGTGTATTAAAACTAAAAAGGGCCATAACTACTGCCAAAAAGCATTCAACCGGAACACGACAATGATATACGTAACCAAGTTTCATTGAAACCCGACTGGTGATTGAAGATAACTAGCTATAGTCTGGACAAAGTTTGTGTAATAACAGTTTTAAAGAGTCACAACTCCACCAAAAAGCATTGAACCAGAACACGACAATGATATGCGCAACTAGGGTTGGTACTGATCATCTCCACCAAGATTCGTTGAAAACCGGCTAGGATATCTGGAGAACTAGCCAGGCCAAAGTTTATGCATAGCAACCTTAAAGAGCCACAACTCCAACAACAATCTTTCAGCCGGAATACAGCAATAATATACACAACTAGGCTTGGTACAGATCATTCCTGCCAAGTTTCATTGAAATCTAGCCAGGAGTTCAGGAAGCTAGTCCGGATAAAAATCATTCAACAGGAACACGGCGATGAATTGAGCAACTAGGCTTTGCACTGATCATTCCTGCCAAGTTTCTTTGAAATCCAGCCAGGGGTTCAGGAGAACTAGTCTGCACAACGTTAGTGTATTGAAGCTTTTAAAAAGCCATAACACTGCCAAAAATCATTAAACCGGAACACGGCGACGACATTCGCAAATATGCTTGGTATTGATCATCCCTGCAAAGTTTCATTGAAATCCGGCCAAGGTTTCATGAGAACTAGTCCGGACAAAGTTTGTGAACTAAAACATTTAAAGGGCCATAACTCCGACAAAAATCATTAAACCATAACACGGCGATGATATGCACAACTAGGCTTGGTAATGATCAGCCCCAAAGCGTTTTTCGTTGAAATCCGGCCATGATTTCAGAAGAGATTTGTCTGGGCAATGTTGTGTATTAAAATCTTTAAAGGACCATCACTCCACCAACAATCATTCAACCGGAACAAAGCGATGATACGCGATACAACCAGGCTTATTACTGATCAGCATTGCCGTGTTTCGATGAAATCCGGCCAGGGGTTCAGGAGATCTATTCCGGAAAAGGCTTGCAGATTGCAGGACCCAGTCGCAGAACATTAGATGCCTAGATTTGCAAGCAGATTGCAGGACCCAGCCGGAGGACATTAGATGCCTAGATATGCAAGCAGACTGCAGGACCCAGCCGCAGGACATAAGATGCCTCGATAGGCAAGCTAATTGCAGGACCCAGACACAGGACATTAGATGCCTATATAGGCATGCAGATTGCAGGACCCAGCCACAGGACATAAGATGCCTAGATAGGCAAGCAAATTGCAGGACCCAGACACAGGACATTAGATGCCTCAATAGGCATGCAGATTGCAAGACCCAGCCACAGGACATAATATGCCTAGATAGGCAAGCAAATTGCAGGACCCAGACACAGGACATTAGATGCCTAGATATGCAAGCAGATTACAGGACCCAGCCGCAGGACAGTAGATGCCTAGATAGGCAAGCAGATTGCAGGACCCAGCCACAGGACATTAGATGCCTAGATAGGCAAGCAAACTGCAGGACCCAGACACAGGACATTAGATGCCTAGATAGGCAAGCAGATTGCAGGACCCAGTCCCAGGACAGTAGATGCCTAGATATGCAAGCAGGTTGCAGGACCCAGACACAGGACATTAGATGCCTAGATAGGCAAGCAGACTGCAGTACCCAGCCGCAGGACAGCAGATGCCTAGATAGGCAAGCAGACTGCAAGACCCAGTCCCAGGACAGTAGATGCCTAAATAGGCAAGCTGATTGCAGGACCCAGTCCCAGGACAGTAGATGCCTAGATTGGCAAGCAGACTGCAGTACCCAGCCGCAGGACAGTAGATGCCTAGATAGGCAAGCAGATTGCAGGACCCAGTCCCAGGACAGTAGATGCCTAGATATGCAAGCAGATTGCAGGACCCAGACACAGGACATTATATGCCTAGATAGGCAAGCAGACTGCAGTACCCAGCCGCAGGACAGCAGATGCCTAGATAGGCAAGCAGACTGCAAGACCCAGTCCCAGGACAGTAGATGCCTAGATAGGCAAGCTGATTGCAGGACCCAGTCCCAGGACTGTAGATGCCTAGATTGGCAAGCAGACTGCAGTACCCAGCCGCAGGACAGTAGATGCCTAGATAGGCAAGCAGACTGCAGTACCCAGCCGCAGGACAGTAGATGCCTAGATAGGCAAGCAGACTGCAGTACCCAGCCGCAGGACAGTAAATGCCTAGATAGGCATCCAAACTGAGCATATATTGTGGCGAAACGGAGACGAGTGATGGAACAGTTTATAAAGTAGCATGACATAATTTTTATTTATTAAACACTTTCATGTATGAGAATAAGATGAATTTATTCTCATCTGAACAGTATATGAAACTCCTACTATATACATATCATATGTAACGTTATATATGATAATTATATGTGGCTACTTATATAAGAAATCGTATGTTTATACGTATAATTATGGTAAAATTGAAAACATTTAAAATTGTATATCACTTCAGTTTTGTTTAGAGATTATTTACTTATGCGACACAAATTATTTAAATTTAAAACTGATAAATCTTTGTAAAATGTTTTTTCTTGGCGTACATTCATTACGTATTCCACACAGCATAAAGCATAAATCATGCAGCTACATATACTTATGTGAAAACTGAATGTGACAATTATTAAGTATTTTATAATGATGCCATGAAAACACCTTTCTTCCTGGTTCGATGTTATTGGATTTGGTTCTGATAATAAAGGTAGCAGTGAGTGAGTGAGTGAGTGAGTGAAGGTAGTAAGTAAGTAAGTAAGTAAAAGTAAGTAAGTAAGTAAATAAGTAAGTAAGTAAAAGTAAGTATGAGAAAGTAAGAAGGGAGGGAGGGAGGGAGGGAGGGAGGGAGGAAGGAAGGAAGGAAGGAAGGAAGGAAGGAAGGAAGGAAGGAAGGGAGGGAGGGAGGGAGGGAAGAGGAAGGAAGGAAGGAAGGAAGGAAGGAAGGAAGGAAGGAAGGAAGGAAGGAAGGAAGGAAGGAAGGAAGGAAGGAAGGAAGGAAGGAAGGAAGGAAGGAAGGAAGGAAGGAAGGAAGGAAGGAAGGAAGGAAGGAAGGAAGAAGGAAGGAAGGGAAGGAAGGGAAGGAAGGAAGGAAGGAAGGAAGGAAGGAAGGAAGGAAGGAAGGAAGGAAGGAAGGAAGGAAGGAAGTAGATTAAATAGTGAGTAAATAAACTACTACAGAAATTGCACTCATGTATTCTCCAGATGACATCGTCAAACTCAAGTATGATTAAACTTTATTCAAATTAAAATAAAAATAAAATAAAACAGCTTTGACAACTCGGTTTAATTTAGGAGAAATAAATTATGCACGTACACTTGTGTTACATTACAGAGAGTCAGACAAACACGTATTTATAATCGGTATGGATATAGGCCTTGAGCCTGGACCCAGAATTTTCGATATTGTTACCAATTCAAGGGACAAATTCTACCATCACTTTTTAAAAAGAGCAATGTATTTTGGTTACATTTTTCCATGATAGCAATCTGGAACAGGTAGCTTATATAAAACAAATCGACATTAACACGTTATCATTGTAGCGCTTTCATCTAATTGTTTGATGTTCATTTTTGCATGTCATGCTTATGTCAATAATTATTGAGGTATTTTTGAAAGATGCAGTTAAGTTTACCATTCATTTAGTTGTATAATGAGCAAAAAATATGCGAATTGTTATATTGATGTTAGACTCTTCAACATGGTCCTGGAACAGTGCATATGTAAGTATAAACAAGTAAAACTCTAACAGTGGTGCGAACGCCGGATTCCGCATTCAATATTTCAATTGAACATTCAAAGTAGAAGTAATTCGGGTAAAATACATTACAGAGTTGTGGTTATTATTATATAACATTGGGTAATGATAATAAAAAAATAAAAATGTGTGCCAAGTTTCAAAGCTTTCCGACAATCAGTTTTTGAGAAATGAGGAAAAACAAAAACTTTAACCAAAAAAATAATCAAAATTTAATCAAAACGTCAAAACGCGTAGACGGACGGACGGACGGACGGACGGACTATTGCCAAACTATAAGCCTGGATTTGCAATCCGGCTAAAAGGATGCGTATGCCTGCGGAATAATATTACAGCGTTTTGAGTATATTATAAAAGAGTTACCTGAATCTTAAAAGAAGTTCACATTCCCTGACAGCTCGTACACATTACTGACAATTGTAGGCGTCCGTGAAATATTCCAACTGTTTCCATACAGTGACATTACACGTTACTTAAAACAGTCCGAAACGAATATTGTTGGAATTTTTGCATTTATTATAGTAGTAATCAATTATATTTATTTGTTTTTTTAAAGACATAAATGTAAAGCAATTGAAGAAGATACATTTTTTATGAACAATGACCATTAAAAGTAATGTGCTTCTATTATATAGCGAAGTATAACTAATCACCTCGCCGTTTTAATGTTTGAGGTGCGTAAAAACACTGTCATAAAGCTGTCTAGGCGTGTTTCGTTTGTCATTAGTTTCATTGATAAGTTTTACTTGAAACAGGAATGTTACTTAAAATGCGTCCACACCTTTCATAATTAATATCCACTTTCTGCTATGATGATCAAACCTTTCACCACAGTTTCTAAAAACAAATGAGGTCCTGAATGAAATCATCGACTCTATATCATAAATACTATACTCAAATTCAAAAGGTGGTAATTTAAATCACGATTTATTAGGTTCATCTACGTGCATCCCGCCTACTTCTTATACTTTCTATAATTTATAGGTATTTATGTTGAAATAGTAGGTCTTTCTTCTCATCACATTGACATCATGTTGGTTAGATACAGCTTCTGGTTATAACCCAGCGTCCATATTTGATGTTAGTATTCTGCCTTATATGGACTGTTACCTTCCACACCGCAGATTCGTTAGATACTAATTGCAATGTAATCAAACGACACTAACGCCCTGGAATGACATTCGTCATATAATTAACTGATGTCCACTTTAGAACCGATGATGAACTTGAAGTATGCGAGACTGAATTTATTTTGAAAGATTAATGAAACACGTGTAGAAACTGCAAAATGTAAAATCGATTCGTTTTTATACGTTTGTATCGTTTGGCAAAATGTTAATTCAGTTCAAATGAACCATACGAAAATGTATGCATTGTACATTTTATTAATTTAAAAATGTCTCCTCACATTTCAAATTTAATAAAGCCCGGTTAGTCCTAATTCCGTGTACAACTTTGACTCACAGGCACGTTTTAAAACATGAATAATTGCAGTTAGTTTTTTCAAAAATATGACACAATCTGCCTGTATAAGGAGAAGTACGAGTATATCAAGATCCCGTATAAGCACGCTTGACAGTTGTTTCAATGTTGCATGGTTCGCTGACATTTAGAAACTCTCGTGTAACGTTATGATATATCACACTTATTTATGATTAATTGAAACTAATAAACAATCAAATAGACAGTAAAATATAGCTGAGACAAATTATTTCTTCTCCATTTATAACTTGCAGTTGTAAAATGCATTAAAAATGCCAGTGCTAAGTGTTAACAATATATAATAAATACTGAAAATGTGATCCCTTGGAAGCAACAAACACAAACAAGAGAGAAAAGTAGCAGACTCGGTTTTATTGAGTCTGTTCATGAGAGGTAATTATAAGATGCAACACCTCTCACGCCTCCTGGCACCGGCAAGCGATATTCTACTTTAAAGCAACACAGAATGTGTTTGATGATCCCAAAGGACCAGTAACTAATAACTTCCTGTGCATGCTCATATTAATCTAAGTCTTAGAGGGGATTGATCCAATAAAATACATGTATGCTGTACATTTTAAAATGATACAAAAAACATTGACTACTTGCAATATTATATGGAAGATTTGAAAATAAAAAACGGTAGTTGAACATAAAACAATAAAAATAATGACATTCGATTTCGATATTTAATTCAAAAGCGTGCCTTTGGATAACGCTTACAAGTAGCGTAGTGTATAAATTAATGTTTTAACGATATATGGTCGTGAAATAAATCCGTTGACATCTAAGATATATAATTTATTATATACTTCCCAGTCAAATAATGGATTGTATGGTAAGAATAAACCTTATATTCTCATTGTTTATATTTTAACTTATATTCTCACTGCCGGAAAAAATGGAACTACTTTTTTCTACATTTGCTTATAACAATCATTATTCGTGTCAAAGTTTAGAACTATATTCTATGCGCACTAAATATATGTAAATCGCCTCACACGCTGGCGTTACTATATTTATCCGCGAATACGTTAAAGGGAACTGTCGGAACGAAACGTATCAGTTTGGTAGTGTTGCATGATACAAAGTATATAATAAATAGAATATAAATAGAATATGTTTTGGTTTGTCGTAAATAGGATTTACTTTTATCGAGAAGTGAGAAAACGTATATTTTCACTTCGAGAGGAAAATAAATCCTATATTCACGACAAACCAACAAATATCCTCTATTTATTCTGGCTTCGGTATTATTATATTGTGTACATGAACTAACCATTAGTTTGGTGGATTTATTTTCTCAGAAGTTATATTTGGAGATCGGTACATGTGTTGATTGAAAAAGGTTTGGTGGAATTGGTTCACCTTGTAGGTTTAATTACACTAAATCAGCCGGATGTGCTCGCCTGGTGCATCGAAAGTAGTTCTGCATTAAAGAGTGCTAATCTTTTTCTTCTTTGAAAACCTTTTTAGTGCAATTTCCTGCTATTGTTTGGCTGTAACTGTATTTTGGACATGTTGTTGATATTTGAAAATGCAGCTCATCATGTTTTTGACAGTTTTTGATATAAATTTCAGAAGTGAAAGTAGACAGGGTACGAAATTGCAAGGGGTAAAAATAGCTTTGACCTTTGACCCGGTGTTAGTATACAACTAAAGAAAATGTTTCTTAGAAGGTATTAAACCCCCTATTTCCTTGTTGATGTTTAATAGCAGACATGTTTATTTGCATGATAAAGTAAGTTTCCCAGAATTCTAATCAGGTTTGAGTTTTAACAGGTTGTCATCATTCAAACTTTACTATGGAAGGGCAATGGAGACTTATTTACGCCATTATAACCTGTATAAATTCGAATTAAATGGTTGTACTTGTCCTATTATTGTGCATTTTCAAATATGCAAATATGAATTCCATACACACGGAATTTGTCAGTGGTTAGTTGCACGCAAACATGCGTTGTAAGCACGACTGTTTGTTATTGTTAAATAACAACTATTCATAAAAAATGAGTACACCATGCATGAATATAACATAGGAAAACCTTAATGTTTATATAAATAACCTTTTTTTTCCAACAGTGATTCAGAATGGTAGGTTTGCGTTATTATATTGCATTTTTCCATCTAGACACTTCTAGATTTAAACAAATATACCATAGAGGCAACGAAAGTAGAACGAAATAAAGATGGGAGATATACATCTCAATAAAACTTCTTTTTCCTAAAAAAAATAATATCGCATTCCAATACATTATGAAAAATGTATTGTCGAGTTGTTTAACAAATATTAAAAAGTCATCAATCATTATATGAGCAATTCATTATTTATGATGTATCATTTCTGTATGATTAACGATGGTAACCTAAATAAAATTTCACAGCATTAGACAGGGAGGTCTATATGAGTTAAATTGTTTATTTGTAAAAGAGTTTTATATTTTGAAAAGTACATAGAATTTCATCTTATCACTTTTAGGTCTAAGTATGGGGTATACCTAAAATACAAGTATAATCTAGTAACCAAAATTATTAATAAGATGTGTTTACTTTACCTTTAAATAGTTGTTGTACTGATGAATTTACCGGAAACAATTTCATCTTTCATGTAAATATGAAACACGGGTTTATTCTTGCATACCGGACAAGGATATCCGTCATTTTACCGGGTCTAGATATTTCCATCTCACCCTAGGGTCGAGATAAAATTCACGCGCGCCAACATCCGGTATGCAGGAAAACATGCAAAACGTTAGTAGCTGGCGGCGTCAACGCACAACATGTCTCTGGTATGCAAGAAAAAGAATCTATCATGCGTATTCGGTTCAGATAGGGAATTCCAACCCTCGGTATAAGTGTTTTAATCGGAACCTCGGCAGAGCCTCGGTTCCGATAAAAAACACTTATACCTCGGGTTGGAATACCCTATCTTCACCGGATACCCATGAAAGATTCTTATACTGTTACACATGTTTAATAATAAAATATGTCATTAAACACATGACTGACTTTAACCGCTTACACATTGTTAAATGTAAGCTAACCAATCTACTGCAGGCGGACGTTGTATTACGTACACTCGTCAGAGATGCTGACACCTCAGTTACATTATATATTGCTACACCACAGGAAATAAAAAACGTTAACTTTACTATGAACTTTCATCAAAATCGATTACGCAATCCCTCTGACGTCTCAGAGTTACAACTGCCGCTAGATTTACAAAGAGTACCGCTGTGAAACTCTGGCGACATTGGACTGATTGCATATACTGATGCTAGCTTCGTGGTAAAGACAACGGAAGTGCTACCATTGGTGTATGCTGTATAGGTATCCGGGGAAGATCGGGAATTCCAACACGAGGTATTCCGATTAAAACAGTTATACCGAGGGTTGGAATTTCCTTATCTGATCCAGATACTCGTGATTGATTCTTTTTCTTGCGTATTCTTTTTCTTGCGTATCATTTACATTCTGCGAGTTGATGTCACCAACTACTAATGTTTTGCATGTTTATTTACACATTGACGTAATGCAACTATCATTGCTGATATCAGCGCGTGACCTTTATCTTCCCTCATGTGTAAGATCAGGCTTTTCATCACCCATGTAAAATACGGATAACCTTATCCGGTATGCAAGAACATGTTATTCTCCTCCAGCTCAGTCGAATGACAAATAAAGGTTTGCCTTTTGGGAAATAAGCATTGTCTTCCTTTAATGGTTGAACCCAAAATAACACAAATAATGCTCATATCCTACCAACATACACTCCCTTGTAAGCGTCCAAATTCCTTTTCGTTTCATTCAGCAATGTTACACACTAATTTTGGGTGCAAATAAGAATACCATATTATAATATACAGTTTTATCAACTGAAAAAATCGGGACATTTATATGTTTTTATACATTTTTGTTTATGACATATATATGTTAAAAACGTAAAGTTCACACAATGTCAACATTTTTACCTATTTATTACTAATATCACTTGTCATTTGAACCGCATATCACCGTATGACATAGTCCCGTCACGTGACTTAGAGTTATCGTTCGTGCCGTCAGTCGGAGATGTCGCGTTCAAATGCTGAATTACGTATGACACTATGAGTGACTTCGATCACGAACTATAGTAGCCGTAGTTTAACTATGGTCAGATCGAATACGCAATGGTTTAACCAGAATGACGTCATCAATCTACTATAGTTCAACCCACGGCAAGGGGATGGTTGCTCTGGTTCAAACATGGCGGACAAAAATAAACTTTCAAAAATTTGAAACTAACTTTGTTGTATCTTCGGCATTTATAGACATTTGACTCGAATTATAAATGTGCTATTTGTATGTTGTCAGTTACTCGATACATATAAACAATTGCAACAACAATTAACTATTTTATAGCGAATTATTTGAGAAATTGCGTTGCCGGTGTCAAGGTAAAAAACGTATGGTTTAAATGCCCCATGTATCGGCATAGTCTAAAACCTAGGATGGAATGGAATTGGAATGGAATGAGCCTTTGATTCCAATCGCATTCCATTCCATTCTAGTCTAAAGTTCCCATTCCATAATTTAGTCTGTGACACATGTACTGAGTACAGGATAAAATATGGAATGAATCTGGAAGAAAATTGGAATGGAAAAATGTGAAATATGCTTACTTTACCATATAAGGCTATCAGGAAAGCATGGGAACACAATGTATAATATCTGACATGTTCTAACCTATTGGTATTATAACCTCTAACCACACACAGACACACAGACTGGCACACGCAGACTATCACACACGCACACACGCGCGCGCGCGCGCGCACACACACACACATTGACATAATTATGTACATGGCAGACACATGTACGCAAACAAACAAAGACAGTGCACAGTATCATAGCATTGTAGTGTAGTAGTACTCAGTTGGGGTGTATGTAAATAGATGGGTTTGTAAACGCGTTACTACTGTCTCGCCGCAGCGCGATAGCGGTAGGTATCGCTTCACATGCAGTCTGAGTTCAAACCTCGCTGAGTGCACTAGTTTTTCCTCGTCCGTTTACAGTAGTATGGTCGGTGGAATTGCCCTTGATGAATGCATAACATTAATTCTTTTAATTCAATACAGACAAAGGGGCGGAGCTTTACCATACTATAACGCCCGATAAATTAATGGAAGTTAGAGTAAGGACAGCACCATACTACACAAAAATAAATAGAGTCTGTCACAGCTTGTTAGTGCCTAACCAAGTTCTTTTTCTATGTTTAGCGTCATTGGGCTGCTAAGTTTTTGAATGTCTGGGCCAAAAAAACAAAAACGTTTTTGACATTCATATGGAAACCATCGCAAACGTATTTCCGCGTCGACGACAACGCAGAACAAGTTATAAAATGACTAGGGAAATGAACAACTTGATCAACTACATCAATTCCTAATTGGAATAAACAAAAATATTACTACATGAGTATCATTATAACTTGTTTTGTTGTTTGAATATGGTGTCGGTTGAAAAACGTCCAAATAATGTTGAAAAATACAGCTGTTTTTCACGATGGCCCTTTGGCTCACATTTACTTCACTTCTATTTCTTGACTTCCGAATTTCGCATTTATAATAGGTAGTAAGTAAGTAGTACGAGTAAAAGACTACTACTACTACTACTTCTACTATATCTACAACTACTACTACTACTACTACTACTACTATACTACCACTACCACAGCCACAATAATAGTAATGATAATGATAATGATAATGAAAATAATAATAATAATGATGATAATAATAATAGTATTAATAATAATGTATGCGTGCACGTGCATGTATGTGTTTTATGAAATCACAGTGTTAAAGATGCAGTTACTTCTCACATTTTATATTTAATAATCGTGTAATAAAATGATGTATGAATATTGCCAGTAACCACGAATGTTGTATTTTTTATAATATAAAATCCATAACCTTAAATTAAATTCTATATATAGAGGATGCATGAGTACTCATTCATTATTGAATTTATTAAACGAGTTGGCAAAATGATATAATGCGAGGCTCTTGCCGAGCATAATATAATTTTTGCTAACGAGTTTATAAAAGTCAATAATGAGTGAGAACGAATGTTAGATTCTATTTATCACATAACACACATATCGACTTTTATTGCATTTTGCCTGTCGTTTTAACACGCGAAACCGACAAAAACCGTTGGAATTAGATCATAGTCATTATCGATATTTTTTTTGACACCGCACACTAGGCTTATTTGCATGCTTATATAACCAGTAGTATATATATCGAAAATATAGAATGGTGTTATTCCACTCCCACAGCGTAAGTTATGTGATACAATCTGAATATCCCTGTTTATCCTTTGTAAACGTATATACTATTATATCCCATAAATATACACAAACTCCAACTTGAGTATCTGTTGATCCTTGGCACACTATAAACTCCAATATAAAATATAAGGGCGCAGTCGGTAGCGCGGCGGATTTGTAACCGGAGGCCCCTGGTTCAATCCTCCGTGCTGCCACGGAGTTCCGTCGGTGTGTTCTTGGGAAAGACACTTTCCCTAAGCCTCATCCGTCGGATGGGGACGTAAACCGGGCGGTCCCGTGTATCGGTCTATCCTCCGAGCACGTTAAAGAACCATAGGAACCTATTCGATAATAAGAGTAGGACAGGTTCCCGGATTCCTATGTATCCTTCCCCTCTCTCTGGGGCGGCTCTAAATAACCTATACTGTGTTGATGAGCCGTTAAAACAACATTAAATTCTATATAAAATATAAGATTGTCAAAAATACACCTACTATTGATGCAAACATGAAAAAACAAACGTCCTTTTGTGTGTGTGTGTTGTCTTTTTCATTGTCTATGAGGCGATGACATTACCCTCTCCAGGCGCGTAGCTGGGTCCAAATTTGAGTTACGCACCTCCGATAGGGGGGTCCGGGGGCATGCTCCCCCCTGATTTCTTTTTTGTCAGACGATCATAGGTGAGTTTTGGCGTATATTACATAGCAATTTTAAGCTTATTTTTACTGCTATTTTAATTCACATTGAAATCAGAAGACAAAATTAAATCAGGTACGGCATACGGAACTTTAATACAACTCACCCCTCCCACACCATCCCTTTCAGTTTTGCAAAAAAAATTAATTTTTTTGACATTGACAAATAATTGTACGCACGTGCGTAGGTGCGTAAGCCCAGCTACGCGCCTGCTATATATCTTAAAATATAATTGGTACAAATAAACTGTAATCTTATATCCGAAAGTTAATACGCGGATGCAGGATTTTACCTCGAGGGGGAACAGAAGTTTCCACAATAACAAGAAAACTACAACACACGTTTCTTTTCGATTTTTTCAGGATGGTGTATCTAGGGGTGTCCAGGGGGAGGTCCAGAGGCGGTCCAAACTTTACAAGCCTTAATTTAATGTAATTTATAAAATCTCAGTCCGGCCCTTAGCACGGGCTTCCCTCTGGATCCGCTAGTGATCCACTCTGAATTTATACTCCAACCTGGATCCGCTAGTGATATACACCACCCACACACATAACAATAAAACAGTTCTTGACTTCTGAATTCCGAATTCTGCATTCCGCATTTCGAATTCCGAATACCGCATTCCATAATAATGTTGTTTTTTTCAAGTTTGCACTAATACTAAATAAGAGGATTTTTGAAAATCATCTATTTTATATTGAAGTTTATAGTGTGTATATACAAAGGATTAACAGATACTCTTCCCGTGTGGTTGCCGGGGTAGAATACAACCACTGCAAATCCCGCTAGAGGCAGACGGGTAGGACCCCCTTCATGTTCATTTTGTCTTTTTTTTATCATGCTCATCAAGGTCAACATCACACCGCGTATGCAAACGTGGATACGAGGCTCCATCGTAAATGGAGTGTTTACTATAGAATTTGCAGTAACTCTGCAGTTCTGCAGATTAGAAGCTTCGAGACCCATTCTCCATATTTTATCTTGATGTAAATGGACGATGAGCCTGGCATGTTCATCCCTGTTAGGCGCCATATAACCTTTTATGTGTTGGTGCGCCGTAAAAACCCAATTCAATTAACAGATACTCGAGTAGGAGTTTGCGTATATTTATAGGGTATAAGAGTAGGAGTTTCTGTATATTTATACGGTATAATAGTATATACGTTTATGGTGTATTTATGCAAAGGATACACGGATACTCAGGTTATAGGGAATTTAATTTAAAATATGCGGTTTATATAAAAATACAACAATCGTGGTCACTGGCAATATTCATACACTTTTTTATTACATGATTATTAAATATAAAATGTGAGAAGTAACTGCATCTTTAACAGTAACACTGCGATTTCACAACACACATACATGCACATGCACGCATAAAATGCAGAATTCGGAATGCGGAATTCGGAAAGCAGAATTCGGAATGCGGAGTTGGGAATGCGGAATGCGGAAGTCAAGAAATAGAAGTGAAATAAATGTGAGCCAACTGGGCCATCGTAGTTTTTTTCCTCTCGACTCTTCGTTTCTTTTTTCTTGCCTGGTAGGTAGGTTTCGAGAAAGCAACGTTGTTTTCTCAGTATATTTGTTTTGAAGTTTGACTGCATCAGCCAGAGGAGAAATGTTTATTTACAGTATAATTTTTATTTGTTATGCAGGATGACTCTTTCAACCGGAGGATAAATGTTTGTTTTCATTAGATGTGTTATGTAGGATGACCCGCTAAAGATAGAAAAAACTCGGTATGGCCTTATTTAAAAACCTCGATGGGCTTAGCCCATCTCGGTGTTGTATGAAAGTCAGTTGGTAACCAACTCGCTGAGACTAGACTCTATATATTACATATTTGTTCATGTGCCTGTATTCAATTTGTAACCAACTCGCTGAGACTTGACTCTATATATCACACATTTGTTCATGTGCCTGTATTTATTCTAGTTTTAGTTGTTAATTTTGGATTGACATATATCTATATGATAAAGTAAACACATTCCAGGTTTTACACTATGCCGCGTGAAACTATGGTTTAACTACAGTAAGTTCGCATTACTCCTTTACTAGACATGCGCAGATCAACGACCATAGTTAAACTATAGTTAGTGATCGAAGTCCCTCAGTGTTAAACAAGTGATATCCGTTTTCTTTTCTCTTTATATTTAAGAAATAGAACATCATTTACGGTGAATTATCGTGTATTATTATATAACCTATAAATAGACGCGTTTTCATTGGCTAAAAAGTAATTTTTTAGAAAAAATATCTAGCGATATTGACCTGTTTTTTTCTGATATTGACCAGTTTTATAAATAGTAACAGGGGAAGACCGGGGAATCCCACGAGCCGCCTATTAATATCATTCGCCTTTATCCGTACGCTACGGAATTTTCCGAGGCGCGTTCCGATGACCACGGAAACTTCCGAAGCTCGTTCGGTACCAAAAAATAATATATAAATAATATGGTGACATATATAAAAAACAATATGATAAATTGAGGGTTATATAATAAAACAGTTATGGACTTTTCAGCTGTTATACATGATGTTGATATGCACCAAAAAATCATTATTGACCTCGGCTATCGCCTCGGTCCCGGTCAATAATGATTTTTTTGGTGCATATCACATCATGTATAACAGCTGAAAAGTCCATAATTGTATAATATATCACGGTTTGGAGTTCAATTGTAAACAATAATTTCACTCGCACATTGTAAACAATAATTTGTGAAATTATTGTTTACAATTGAACGACAAACCGTGATATATTACAAGATAATTCACCGTAAACGATGTTCTATTTCTATTCTAATACCCCTTAAATGTGAAAATAACGCACACATCTGAAATCGTTCGCATTGCTTTGCTGACTCTCCTAACGTTGCAAACGTTACAGTGATATATTTCGCATTGCCTTGCTTATTCTCCTAACGTTGCAATATCGTTGAATATTATACAATTATGGACTTTTCAGCTGTTATACATGATGTGATATGCACCAAAAAAATCATTATTGACCGAGGCGATAGCCGAGGTCAATAATGATTTTTTGGTGCATATCAACATCATGTATAACAGCTGAAAAGTCCATAACTGTTTTATTATATAACCCTCAATTTATCATATTGTTTTTTATATATGTCACCATATTATTTATATATTATTTTTTGGTACCGAACGAGCTTCGGAAGTTTCCGTGGTCATCGGAACGCGCCTCGGAAAATTCCGTAGCGTACGGATAAAGGCGAATGATATTAATAGGCGGCTCGTGGGATTCCCCGGTCTTCCCCTGTTACTATTTATAAAACTGGTCAATATCAGAAAAAAACAGGTCAATATCGCTAGATATCTTTTCTAAAAAATTACTTTTTAGCCAATGAAAACGCGTCTATTTATAGGTTATATAATAAAACGAGATATTTTAAACTAGGCTATATAGTGCGGGTGTATTAGAATGATATATTATTATATTCTAAATATTGGAAGAGTTCGTGCTTTTAAAAATGCTAGTGTTCCAGAGCTAATTATTACTGATAATTTTCGGTGAAATAGTACGGTGCTGTCGGAAATCCTACATGGGTTACTATGACACCGAATTTAACACCTAAATACGTGTTGTGTATGGGCAAATTCACATTCTTTGTATAATAAACATATAATTAATGAATACATACCTTTTTAGGTTAATATGTTGCAAAATAAAAATAAATTTGTAATCAAAGTATAAGAACTTCTAGGAAGACCCTCGTTTACTTAGTGTAACAGGAGCTGACGTGGCACACTGGATAGCACTGTGAACTTGAAACCGGAGAATACGGGTTCAAACCTGACTGGGGCCACTGAGTTTCGTCGGTGGGTTCTTGGGCAAGACACGTTCCCCTACTCTTGTATGTCGGATGGGGACGTAGTAATCCGGGCGGTCCCTCGTAACGGAATCTAACGTTTCAAGGAGCATAGTCCTTCAGGTTCAGGTTCCCGTGTTCCTATGTATCATTCCCTCTCTCTCTCTGTGGCGGTATTAAATAACATAATGTGTTGATGAGCAGTTAAACAACATTCAGTTTATAGCCGGTGTTCAGGATCGGCTAAATAATGCAATTCTTGTTCTGCCCATATAATGAATAATTCTTTTTTGTTGTTCGTGTTTTCTTGTTATCCAGGTTAGGTATGCTAAATAAACTATTTAATAATTAGTAAACGTCATAGCTCAGTGTTGTTTGCAAGGAGCTTCTCATTACGTGGTCCCGCCTTAATTCCATTAAGCGATGGGAAAGGTTTTATTAGCAGGATTTTATACCGGATATTTTGACAATAAAAGAAGTTTTAAAAAACAATTACTTAAAACAATTCGATAAACTGTTTAAAATTACCTATTAAATGTTTTAATTTAATTAAGGTTTTCGAAATTAAGGTTTTATTTCATACCCCATCCAACCCCGTTTTCGCTTCTTTGAGAAGGGGTTGGATCGGGTATGAAAGTTAATACTCGGACCACGTAATGTCTTTCATAATGCATAACACATATTAGTTTCTAGATTTATTCAGTTTTAAAAAGAGGCAATAAATAAAAATATTAAATTGTGCCTGCTTTTTATTTTTAAAATTTAGATACTCTTTCTTCTTTGTATGTCAACTTACATTTGAAACGAATGAAATATGATGCCCGTTGTAAAATGCCAATTAACGCATGATGAACGAAGAGACGTAATCGATCAAACATCAGCGAAATGTCAACATATCTAGGACCCGCCTATATGTTTTCAGTTTGCGTGACGACCAAATACTGTAAACGTGTAATACGACATCACATATTTACAACTTAAACATGTTTTGTATCTGCTATTAACGTGTGTAACATGTTAACATCGTTTGCACAGAAATCTGTTTCAAAATTTTGAAAAAGAAGTTACATTTGGGTCTACGGTTTAACTAATATGACGTCTATTTATATTGCATCTTGATATTAACATATCAACAAATTATCTTGTTTTCTTTCGTTTTTTCGGTTATTTCCACGACTTGTTCAATGAGAAAGTGTCTTTGTCTGTTTTGTTTTGTTTGTTTGTATGATGTTTTACGTAGTTTTCAACGCATGTAAGTAACGGAGTTACGGTGGTCTAGTGGTTAAGGCATCCACCTCGTCATCCGGAGGTCGAAGGTTCGAGTCCCGTCAGAGGCGGGCTTGTTACTGAAGAGAGACCGGTTGGTGAGCTAGTTAAATAACGGTTACCGATTGGCTACCTGCCTGGTGCCTGGCATTAAAGAATAGGAATCGGGAAGTAATGATGTTCAAGACAAAGGTGTCTCGCAAGTCAAAATTGACTGGCCCTTTCAATAGGGGTGACACTATAATAAACAAAAACTTTACTTTTTACTTTTACCTTGTAAGGTTATATATGACTGTCGATGTTTTTGTGGTGGAGGCAGACCACCCACTTTTCCTAGGTAGAACCAGTACTGTACGCCTCCTGCCATCCGTAAGAATCGACACTTCCTCCCTTACGAGCTTCCAGTGGGATTCGAACCCGTAGCGGTGAGAGGAGAGATAGTTTACAACGCAACTTCGTTAAACACTCGGCCACGGAGGCGAAAGTGTCGATTCTTACAGATGGCGGGAGGCATACAGTACTGGTTCTACCCAGGGAAAATGGAATGATCTGCCTCTACCACAAACAAATCGACCGTCTGATTATATATTGTCATCTTAATAAAACAGGACAGCGTAAATAAAGATATTCCCGCCAGGTTATATTCTTCAACAAACAAGGCAGCATTAATAGGCAATAGAAGTATAACACATAAATGATCAATACAAAATCTAAAGCCTACAAAGTCATAAAGGAAGTACTCAATGACTTGGAAGAAGCCAGTGCAACAAGAGAACAAACCGTTAAGCTTACGACAAGACAAGATTTAAGAAAAACCTCAAACGCTACCGTGTTTTGAGCATTTAGTTAAATGTCATCATTGGGTCCGCATAGCGCAGTCAAAGAGGAAAACATAGTGGCGAACTGTAAATGGGTCAACCACTAAACACCACTAAACACCATTAAACACGCAGTGCGTTGCAAAATGATAAGGTCATATTAAGCTATTTTGATAAACTCTTTAAACAGTTTAATAAATAGTGTATGAATGTCATTATGACCAAGGATCTTAAGAAGTTTGTAAATCACCATAGAAGTCAGGTTGTGATAGTCTTTGTCGCAGAGTTACGATAATACGATTTTGCAAACGTTTTTCGAAGATTCTGGTAACGGTAGTCATGCTGGAGTGGCTTCTTAGTTATAAAACTACTACGAATACTAAAGTCATAAACACTGTTTAATTACGGCCGTTTAATTGTGGACGCTCTACTGGCTAAAAATGACTATTACTAAGGGTTGTCATCATAAAATTCCCATCAGTACTTCCTTTAAAACATTGCAAAAACTACACAAAACTGCAACCTATGCTAACAATTTAAACAAGAGGCTCTAGTTCTATTTGGTATGGTTATTTAGGGACTCGGGGCACAGCAATTGTTTAAATATGTTTTGAACGCCTTTAGAGGGGCCCCTTTATGCAGGCAGTACAACCCATTTTATCCAATTGTTGTGCCTCGAGTCACTAAAAACCTAACTAAATTAGAACTAGGGGTTGTTTTTAGTAAAAACAGAAGCTTACCCTAAAGGAGAAAGGGCCATAAATCCACCAAAAACATTCACCTGGAACACCACAAAGGTATGTGCAACTAGGCTTGGTAATGGTCATCCCTACAAAGTTTCATGGACATCCAGGCAAGGGATCAGGAGAAGTAGTCGGGACAAAGCGTATGTAGTAAAACCTTTAAAGGGCCATAACTCAGCCAAAAATCATTAAACCGAAACAAGACAATGATATGCGCAACCAAGTTTCGTTGAAAGCCGAATAGTGGTTGAGGAGAACTAGCCCGGACAAAGTTTGTTCATTAAAACGTTTTAAAGAGCCACAACTCCATCAAATATCATTTAACCGCAACACGACAACGATATGCGCAACTACGCTTAGCACTGAGTATTCCTGCAAAGTTTCATTGAAATCCAGCCAGAGGTTCGGAAAACAAGTCCGGATCAAGTTTGTGTATAAGGGGCCATAACTCTGTCAAAAATCATTAAACCCGGAACAAGGCGATGATATGCACAACTAGGCTTGATACTGATCATCCTTGCCAAGTTTTGATAAATCCTGGGGTTCAGCAGAACTAGTCCAGACAATGTTTGTGTATTAAAATCTTTAAAGAGCCATAACTCCGCCAAAAATCTTTCAACAGGAACACGATGATGATATGCACAACTAGGCACTGATCATCACTGCAACGTTTCGCTGAAATCCGTCCAGTAGTTCAGAAGAGACTAGTGTTCACAACGTTTGTGTATTAAAAGGTTTTAAAGGGCCACAAATCCTCCATTCAACCGGAACACGGCGACGATATGCACAACTAGGGTTGATACTGATCATACTTGCAAAGTTTCTTCAAAATCCGGGCAGGTGTTCGGCAAAACAAGTCCTGACAAAGTTTGTGCATTAAAAACTTTAAAGGGCCATAACTCCGCCAAACATCACGGTGATGATATGCACAACTAGGCTTGGTACTGATCATCTTTGCAATATTTCTCTGACATCGGCCAGGGGTTCAGGAGAACTAGTCCGGATAATGTTTGTGTAGTAAAATCTTTAAAGGGCCATAACTCTGACAAACATCTTTGAAACGGAACACGGTGATGAAATGCACAACTATGTTTAGTACTGATCATCTCTTCAAGGTTTCGCTGAAATCCGGCCAGGGGTTCATGAGAACTAGTCCGGGAAAATGTGTGTAGTAAAACATTTAAAGGGCCATAACTCTGCCAAAAATCATTTAACCGGAACATGGTGACGATATGCATAACTAGGCTTGATACTGATCATTCTTGCCAATTTTCGTTAAAATCCGGCTAGGGTTTAGCACAACTAGTCCATACAAATTATGTGTATTAAAACCTTTAACTTCGCCAAAAATCATTCAACCGGAACAAGGCGACGATATGCACAGCTAGGCTTGCTACTGATCATCTCTGCAAACTTTTGCTGAAATACGGCATTATGAAGGCCTTTTCATAACAATCTGGTAAAGTTTGGTAAAGATAGGATTAAACATGAAGGTGCTAGATTGTCCACATCATAAAGTTAACACATTTATCAAGAATTCAAGGGCAATAACTTCAGTGTTACTGGTCTTAATAACGGTAGGATGCAAAATGGAGGCGCAAGATAGTTGACAAGACTAAATATAGCAATTTTTTGTTAATTCAAGGGCAATAACTTTGGAATTACTGGTCTGATTTGGCTGGATTTCAAGATCGTCCAAGCGTTCATTGATATTAAACATCTGGTAAATTTTGGTAAAGATCGGATGAAAAATGAAGGCGCTAGAGTGTTGACAAGACAAATATAGCAATTTTCGTAAATTCAAGGGCAATAGCTCCAGTGTAACTGGTCCGATCTAGCTGGTTTTCGAACTCGTCCAAGCTTTCATTGATATTTAAAATCTGGTAAAGATCGTATGAAAAATGGAGACACAAAAGTGTTGACAAGACAACATATAGCAATGTTCGTTAATTCAAGGGCAATAACGCCAGTGTTTCTAGTTCGATCTGGTTGGTTGTCAAACTCGTCCGAGCTTTCATTGATAATAATAATCTAGCAAAGTTTGGTAAAGATCGGATCAAAACTGGAGGCGCTAGAGTGTTGGCAAGACAATATAGCAATTGTCATTAATTCAAGGGCAATTAATCCGGTATTACTAGTTAGATATGGCTGCTTTGCAAACTCGTCCGAGCTGTCATTGATATTAACAATCTGGTCAAGTTTGGTAAAGATTGGATGAAAAATGTAGGCGCTTGAGTGTTGACAAGACAAAATATAGCAATTTTCGTTAATTCAAGGGCAATAACTGTTACTGGTTAGATCTGGTTTTCAAACCTTTTCGAGTTTTCATTGATATTAATAATATTGGTAAAGTTTGGTAAAGATCGGATGAAAAAAGAAGTGCTAGAGTGTTGACATCAACAATTTAACGGACGATGTACGACGGACGACGGACGGACGACGGACAAAAGACCATTTGGCAAGTAGAGCTAATAAGACAACATAAACGATAATGGTTCACAGATGAACTGACATGGTTATGTTATAGATATATTACCTGATATATTATTAATTATATTTCGGTGTGCGTCATTTGAATCGCCAACTTGTCCAATCTTATCCTAATAGCCCAGGCAAGTTTGTATTGGGCCAGCTTAGCTGGTATTGGGTCATTTATGCCCATATTAGACCATTTGGACGCATATTGGTCCATTTAAGCTCGCGTTGGAGCAGTTAAGCTTCAGATGAGTTTGTTTGTTATTGGAAGAGCTGATCTCTAGATGGCGGAGTTAAGTGGCCCATCTGAGCTCGTATTTGCCTATTTGAGCTCGTATTTGCCTATTTGAGCTCGTAGTTGCCTATTTGAGCTCATATTTGCCTATTTGAGCTCGTACTTGCATATTTGGGATTGTATTTGACTATCTGAGTTCGTATTTTCCTACCTGAGCTCGTATAGCCTATTTGGGCTCGTATTGCCTATTTGAGCGCGTATTTGCAAAGCAGTTGACCGTGTACAGTAAAAGGACGTCTTGGCCCAGTTACGAATGTTTCTGAATGTATCGTTTGCTAAGTTCTCTAGATTTGCCATTCTTGTTTGTCTTTTTTGCGTGTTTTGGGGTTTACTGTGTTCTGTGAAAGCTGCATTTCCTGTTAGTTTTTTATACTTAATTTATTTTGAACAGGCATAACTCAAGCAAATTTCCTAAATGCATCAATAACAGTAAGCAAGTATTAATAACTTTATTATATTTTGAGAACGATTGCATATCAACTAAATCAGCCGACCATATTTTATCAATTTCATTAACGATCACTCGGCGTTGAGTGCACTTTCTACGTATTGGTTTATGTAGCTCGTCGGCCACCCCAACGCCTTTTTTGATGCTCTGAGTCAGAGTTTATATTTTGTACCAATGACCGGTTATTAACATTTAAGTTTTTAGCTATTTTTTCTCCAAGTGAATTGGCTTTTGTTCGTTTTTAAACCAGTAAGCATGTTTTATCGCACATTGATTTATTTCTAGGGTTTTCATCATAAAAATAATCATGCTCTTTACAAATAGCATCTAATTCATTTAATGGTTCTCCACTGGCAAGTGGGTTGCCCGGGCCGCAATATTTATAACCAGGAATTGTTAACCCGTTTTTAGGCAACAGAGGGAGTAAATATTTATGAATAGCAATACTTCCTCCATGTGTACTTTTAACAAAAACTGTGTTACTTTTAATAAACCTAGAACCTGGCCTTTTTTTAAACTGACCGTTCCAAGGCGGTAGCCCTATTGTCAACATTTTGTGTTTCTCATGTCTTATTTGGCCTTTTATTCATCTTTAAAGTTGTTCTTTGTTTCTGTGTGTGTTTGTGGTTGACTGTTGTCCTTGAATGCTCCTTTTTATGTTCGATTTTTATATCTACTTTTAGTAATACCACAAGAGGCGCCTGTTGCTTTTAACATTCGTGTGCCATTTTTTGCCAACAAATACTGAGGATTGACATTTTCCGTAATCGTATGTTCTTTAATGCAGTAACTCATATCAAGTATGATTAGACAAAATATGATTTTATGATGTTTTCATTTCCATAGTTTTGCAAAGTTTTATAAAGAATATCATACATCTTATTTCCGTCTTGAAACTTTTCATGAATAAACAAACAGAAATACCCACACAATACACTTTGTTTATATTGATACCGAATAGTGTTGTATTTTATGTTGGGTTGAAACTTCTTTTTTTGGACTTAAGCCAAACGGATCAAAGTAATAATCATCTAGGTTAATAATGCCGCATTCATGTTTATTTTGTTTTATTGATAATGTGTTTTTGCTAAATACCCACCTGAAGTTTTTAATACCCAACATCTTAACCCATTTCATTATTTCTAAGTTAGAGATAGGCTCGTTTTCTAACATTAACTTTTTTTACGAGTGGGATACTTCTATATGGTCTAATTTGCGAATCTACTTGTAAACCATTTCCACGGTCGACTCTTAATCCTTTCCCTTTTTCTGCCTACTTGCAAATATTTTCCCATCAAGTCACTAATAAGATATCCAATTAAAGGAATTCCTAATGATGCGAGCAGTCCAAAAAATCCCAAGTCTTGTTGTTATTGCCTTGTTAGTTTAAAAGGGCAGCAACCTTTTGACTTTTTAATCTTTTTTCTTTGTGACGTGTTAGCACACTTGGTTTGATCTAATATTTATTCCGTAATGTTCACATATATTATATACAAATTATAATAGTAAGAATCTGAAAACAAGTTTATCAAAGCGTATATAAATTCATCTCTTTAGCACACTTGATTCAAGTAGTGCTTTTTTTTTTATCACTGGGTATAGTTACCATTCCATTTCCGAATAGTTTACCGATGCCAGTACTTGTCAGGCCACTACGAGCTCCTGTTGCTAGTGGTGACAATACTTTTGAAGCAAATCTAGCAACTGTTGGTAATACTGTTTAAGTCAACAAACCAGCTAATGCTCCCAAATAGGCATCATTTTTAGACTGGGATCTCATTTGCAATTTTGACATATTTATGTCTATGCCATGTCCATTTTTCATGGCCTTGATAATGTTTTTAATTGAGCTGCTGTCAACAACAATGGAACATCCCTAGTTAGTTGGTTATTAGTTAACCTTATTGTTAATTCGAACCTGTGTTCATATACTTTTGTAAACTTTGTTTTTGGCCATCTGTTAAATTTACTGAATAAATTTGGTAAGTCATATATATTATGTTAGATTAAACTATAACTAATTTATTTCCAACAGTATCAATAACGACATCTTCATCGTATAAAATCAATGCATAAGCTTTATAAGGAGTTAGTTGTTTTGGTTCAATACTGACATCATTTCCCTTATAACTTAAATCGAAATATATCATTTCGAAAAGAGTTTTAAATTGCATTTAGTAAAGTTCCAGTGTTTTTATCATTTTGTTTGTAAGAATAATTAATAACATCTCTTAATACTCTTATAACATTATCATAACTGTATTCAGTTTCACCGTTTCCAACTTCCAGTCTAGCTGTTTGTAAATAACAATTAGTTTTGTCAACATTTATAACATGTCAACATTTATATGAAAAGTATCTAAGAGATGAGGATTTTGTATTTGAGAGAACTCTTGTCTGTTCTTTGCAAATACGCAAGAACATGTCTGGGGGTTTTAACGCCAGCCGTTATTCTAAATACTAATTCTGTTAGTTGGGAACTTACACTTTCTTGTATCGTTTCTCGGAGATAAGTCCACTTTGTTGATGTCATATGATTTGACATAACATAAGCTAAACCATCTGAGGTAATATCATTCTATGTATCCATAAAACTAATTTATTAACAACCACTCGGCCGTCATCACAGCAGCTTTGAAAATGAACACATCATCAGCTGTCAGTTGCAAGCTAGTTTTAATCTGACTAAGAGACAACATGTTTGTTTCCAAACCTTCAAAGAAGGAATATTTGTTTATTGGAATTATAGATTTAACTATTTTATTTGTTATTATTAAAGCATGACGAGCTGCAAATCCTAAATTATAACCATCTTCATTATTTTGGGATTCAGCTGCAGCTGTAGTGCCTAAATAAAAGTATTCGTTTGTTCCGGTTGTTTTTGCATAATCGTCCAGTAAACTTTTCACGTTAACAAATCCGTGAAGATTGTTTCCATCATAAACTGTTTTCCCATTTTGTTTTACTTGCATTTGATCAATCAAAGAAGCTTATCGTTAATTAAAGCAATTTCATCGGTGGCTGCGAAAGCAGCTCCATCAGCAAGCGTTTACTTGAAAACTAATTTCAAAATATGCGTTATACCAAACAAAACTAGAATTATCATTGAAAGTGATTAATACCCCCACAATACCGCATATGGCAACCACAAGAAAAACAATGGTAGGGCCACAAGTTATTACAACATTAGAAATCCGGCCCTCCCACTACAAAATATTCATACAATTTAACCAATGGCAAACAAATTATTTAAACTACAAAATATGAAATGAATAGGAAAAAAAATAATGAGAGAGAGAGAGAGAGAGAGAGAGAGGGGAGAGGAGAGAGAGTTTTCAATATTGTTAGTGATCAGGGAAGAAGACTAACAAAAAAGTTGGTGGTTTGTAACCAAAGTCGAACTTGACTTGTATTTTATGGTCTTAAACCCGTGTACCAAAAATTATTTAAATCCGTCGACCCTTTCATGAGTTATCGTCCGGACACCGTTTTTTTTGGCAAATTCTTAGTTGAAAAGGGGCAATAACTCCGTTAAAAATTGGTGGTTTGTAACCAAAGTCGAACTTGACCTGTATTTTATGGTCTTAAACCCGTGTACCAAATATTATTTAAATCCACCCTTTCATGAGTTATCGTCCGGAAACCAACAGACCCACCGACGGACAGACAGACCGACGGACAGACCGACAAGCTCACTCCTATATATCCCCCCCCCCCCTTCCACCCCCTAAACTTCATTTGTGGGGGTATAAAAAGAACTTCTGTCATTTTGTGTAAATTGGCGGCCAGTTTTTATTTGTTTTGTAGCATTTCCTGGTCTTGTTATACGGGTGTCTAACTGAATAGACACATGTTCATATCTAGTATTATATTTATCACTTCGAAACATCTATATACTATTAATAAAAATCTTACAAAATTAACAATGATGGTCACTACGGCACGTTATAAATTGATTTATCTAAGCTTGTTGGTCATCACGAACTTAGTGCTAGACAAGGAGAAGCAGTTGTGCTAGATCTAAAAGTAGATGATGATTTTATAGATTTGGTTACAAAGCGTTACAATAATAGAAAATACATACTCGAAGCTTTCCCGAAATTCTTTTAAGAAACTGACAGAATTATCTTTTTTGCCAATTCATAAACGTTCTTCAAAGTTTAAAAAGATTTTAGGATTCCGCGTCGGATATTACAATAGTCCTGACGATTTGGTTAAGGATCTTGAACTGGTATGCGGAAGTATTGAATCGGGAAATAATAGTCCGGAGTTTTTAAATAAAGGTATTAGCATAATTGACGAGTTATTAAAAGATGGTAATATATCAGCCGGAGAACACGAAGAATTATTTTCTAAACATTTTGGATAATAAATTATTGTCTAATTATTATAATGAAAGAAATTAAAAGCAAATAAGAAATTTATTAGTTACTCGACTCGACAAGCAGCTGCGTACAGACAGTTATACATTGTGCGGAAGGATTAACACAGGGTTGCAGGTTACAAGCGGAATAATTGATTGTAATGCTGTATTGGCGTTGGTTCCAGCAATTCCTGTTTTTATAGCTGATGTTGGAGCAGTTCCCCCAATAATCGCAGTCCTCATGAGTAAAACCAGAATAGCAAAGAAAAAGATTTTGTTGGAAAAAAAAAAGGAAGACATAAAAATCGGACAGGGAAAGAAGCATTCAATGACGATAGTCAACCACAAAACACAAAAACAAACACGCAACAGACAAACGAGAAGGCAAAAGTACTAAAAAACGCAAACGACATCACAAACACAAAAGGGTTGTCAATAGGGCTTCCGCCTTGGAACGGTCAATGGCCAAAAAGGCCACTTAGGGTTTAAACCGGTGCACCAAACCTCACATTTACCCTATTCCTATTGTCATCCCAGTTAAACGGGACAGTGTAAATAAAGAAATCCACGCCATGAAATATTATCTAACCTACAAGGCAGCGTTAAAAGGCAGTATAAGTAAAACACTTAGATGCTCGTGTATATATAAATACAAAAAAAAACTAGAAAGCCACAATGAAGAGCATCAAGAGAATAAACCATTGAGGGCACGACAAGACAAGACCGCGGACAAACATGAATTGCCACCGTCCCAATGGGCTTTAGGTAGGCGTCATCATAGGGTCCACAGCCTGTCCGGTCATTGTACAATTAAAGAGGAAAGCGTCGTGGCAAACTGTAAAAGGATCCACCACCAAGCATGCAGTACGTTGCAAAATGATATAGTCATAACCTCTTTTGATAAACAAGTTTAATAAACCTTTTAACAAGTTTAACAAAGATAGTATGAAAGTGATCATGACCAAGAATATTACGAAGTTTGTAAATCACATCACCATAGAAGTCATGATAGTTGTGATAGTCCTTGTCGCAGTAGAGTCCTTAAATTGCTTTTATATTTGGAAAGAAGATCAGGGTTACGATAATAAAATGTTGCAAAGTTTTTACGAAGTTTATGGTGCCGGTAACCCTGATGAAGTAGCTTTTTAGTTATACAAAGATTACGAATATTAAAGTCCTCAACTCGAGTACAAGCTCTTGAAAAACGAATAAAAAAAAGGGGTATGATAATGGACCTTTGGAAACGGCCGAGCACGACACAATACGAAGTTCTTTACATAATTGGAAAGAAAGGGTTGTCAGTGTTCAATATGTCATCCAGATACCGAGAGGTGTCATTAAAGGCTTCAATAACATCTGCCTGGGCATCTATTGAAAGACTCAACATGAAATCTCTTTCATCTCAATATAAAAACAAATCTGCGACAAGTGGGGCACAGTTCGTACCCATAGGGATACCAACAATGTGTCTATAAACGGTGGTTCCATACCTGACGAAAATATTAACTAATAGGAAAATGAGTGCTTCACAAACTTCATGGCAAGTCCACATATTGTAATTATCTAAACTGCCGTTAGTAAACAAGAGGTCAATGACCTTGAAGCTCTACTGATTGATTTTGATTTCAGGAAGTAGTCGCTACAAACTTGTTTTTTGAAAATTTATTTTTAGCCGTGGCAGCCATCTTGAATTTCCGGCCGACCTGAAATTTTGCTAGGATCAATTAGACATCAAGAGCAACATTCCTGTGAAGTTCATGAAAATCCGTCAAGTAGTTTCAGAGGAGTAGTCGCTACAAGTTTTCATTATATAATTCTATGTAAACAAAGATGGCCGCTGACAGCCATGTTTAACATCGAATCAAAATGATTTTTGACAAGGACCAACATCATGTAATGCTGATCATTTTAGAAAAAGTCCCATATCAATATCACTTATAGTTTTCAAGAAGTAGTCGCTACAAACTTGCATTTTGAAAATCTATTTTTAGCAATGGCGGCCATCTTGAATTTTCGGCCGACCTGAAATTTTGTTAGGATCAATAAGACATCAAGAGCAACATTTCTGTGAAGTTTCATGAAAATCCGTCAAGTAGTTTCAGAGGAGTAGTCGCTACAAGTTTTCATTATATAACTCTATGTAAACAAAGATGGCCGCTGGCAGCCATGTTTAACGTCAAATCAAAACGATTTTCGACAAGGACCAACATCATGTCATGCTGATCATTTTAGAAAAAGTCCCATATCAATATCACTTATAGTTTTCAAGAAGTATTCGCTACAAACTTGTATTTAAAAAATCTATTTTTAGCTTTGGCGGCCATCTTGGATTTCACATCAACATGAATTTTTGCTAGGATCAACTAGACTTCATGGGCAACATTTCTGTAAAGTTTTATGAATATCCATCCAGTAGTTTCAGAGGAGTAGTCGCTACAAATAAAAGTTAACGGACGGACGGACAGACGGGCGGACGACGGACGCCGCACCACGGCATAAGCTCTGCTGACCTCTGATCAGTAGAGCTAAAAAACGCTTTAATATTATTACAGGCCAAACATGTAGTATTTTCCCTAGCGAATGTTTTAGAATGAGCGCAATAAGCTTGTCTTTAATAAGGTGATGTGGTAAGGTAGTATATAGTGTAGAGGTCATAAGTTTTCTAGTACGGAAAGACAGTAGTGGATAAAGATTCATGAACGGGACGTTGAATTTGGTATTACATAAGTTGCTATCTCTTGGATGAATACTAATATGTACGTATAAATCTGGTGTTAATGTCTACGTCACGTTTACCCCGCATGCGCAGACAATTTTAGAGACATTTTGAGGACGCCATTTTTATTGCAGCACAGTTGAATATCGTTGGCATTTCGATTGCGGATATTAAAGGAAATGCATTAGAGCTGAAGAGTAACGTTGTCCAAAAGTTCGCGACGAAAGGTAGGTACGTGTATTTGTTGTGAGTTTGGAGATGATGTATTGGTTAAATGTATTTTTGTCTCAAGCGCTATCGAGAGCTCTCGACTCCTGTGCTGTGGTCTCAGTGTGGTCAGTGGTCGGCTGACTGTTATTCGCGATGAACTTAAAAATGCAGGATGTGTGTGTACATTTTCGAAAATCTGGTTATACTTGTACGGTTTAGGGGAATGTTTGATGTGGTTGGGGTAAATTTAGTAATGCGAAGAAAGGTTGGGGCGCCTGTGAAGATAATTGTTTGTTTTGTTAGTTGTATGCGAGTGCGCATGCGTCGAGTAAGTAGGGTTTGATCTGTCACTCATGTTTGTTGTGGAAGATCTGTCACTCACGTTTGTTAGCCCTTTATCAAACTCGCAGTACATTCTGATTACCACAATGTTGACATGGCCTTACCATCATGTACAGGGCCTTACTATATCTATCCCCATGCTTGACATACTCATCATGGCGACATCACCTTCATCATACCCAAATGTACAGGTGCGGCACACTCTGAAGCAGTCTAACTCTGAAGGTGACGATATGGGTAAAAATATTACTTGATATTTGGTAGAAACAACGTTGGCTACATACTAGGCATTTCCTTAGTTTTGTTCATGAGATGTACAGCACATACTCATCATGACTACATCATAGTAAAATATAACGTTCGCTTAAGGTCGTGTGCTGAAATGAATTTGCATAGGACATTCCAGGGGTTGTGTGTTTCAGTTCAGCTGGGTTGTTGCACACATGATATAGAACTTACATGTGTATGTCAGCGGCAGGTGTCAACGTTTGTGTGTATCCTGTGCTGAAAGTCTGCATGTGTTACATTTTGCATGCTACCGCAGCCAGGCACTGCAAAGAATGCAAGCTCAAGCAGCTATCTCCAACAAACACGTTTCTGTATATGTAAAACCGAAACATTCACAGAGTTCAATGTACGCCAACGTTCATTCCCTATCCTGCTTTCATTTCAGTCTGACAGGTTCCCGCTACATTGCCTTTTACGGAAACCGGCATAGCTGTGATTCGACACATGTAAGGGACACAAGCCAACAACAAAATGTAAGTGTCAAATGTAAACACGGAGGCTGCAACGTTATCTTTGATTGTGTTGGTTGCAGTTTTGTATAAGTACCTGTTGCTGTAAATGACTCCACTTGGTAGTACCAATGGTGTTGTCTGTCACTTATGTGCCACATTCCCAAAGGTTATTATGATACATGGGATTAGTTTGTCAGCGTTCTGTTGGTCCGTCTCAAAAGAAGAAGCTGACTTTAACTTCTATGTCCTGTCATATTACTCCATCAGCGCTACAATACAGCGAAGAACTGTCTCATGTCCTTACAGAAATAACAGTTGAAGGTCACACTGACGGTCATGATGTGGTTTAGCAACTGCTTTCCTTTCCTTCTACACCATACCCTTGGTTATATTTGTCCAGTTTTGCGATAATTTCCCATCCAAATCCACATGCAGTCTGCCATCGCCACGGCCGTTTCTCAATGGAAGTCACAAATCCCCGCGATCATACCGCATGTTGTCACCTGCAATGGCACGTTGCTTCCCCACAAGCGTAGATTTTGTATATATATTGCAAAATGTGGTTTCAAAAGACAGCAATGTCTGACTGTGTGTGTGAAGTTTGCTGGGGAAAGGAGCAAGGATGTAAGAAAATTTATTAGAAATATAATCCTCATTTTCAGTATAATAAACAAATACAACTTCAATTTCCAGTATATGAAATACTACTTGAACTTTATGTTCTGTCACCGCGAAGTCGGTAATAGGAGACGCCATATCACAGTGGTGAATATATAATCCAGGCATAAGCATCTTCAAGGAACAAGAATGAAATTGTTTCCGCTTCAAATGTTTAATAGTGATTGCCAAATAATGCATGACATAGACTGCAAAAGTGTAAATTGATACTGAAGGTAAATCGCAGATGGCCTGCAATTGCAGCCTGTGTAAATAAAAGAACATCACGGCGCATACTGTGACGGTGGTCAGATTTTATTTAGGGTGTACTGTCCGCTGGAAAATTGACTAATTAACCGCTAACCAATGACAATCCAGTAGCCAGAAATGTAACAGTTGAAACACTCACATCATAATAGTCTCCATCAGCACAACTCTTCATGCAGTCAGAACACACTCATTACATTAAGAACACAATGATCGGCAATAACAGGCATTACATTACGCAGTTACACCGTTTGCAGCGAATTAGATTGGTCGTGAGGCAATCAAGGCAGCCATGTATAGTGTGAAACACTGTTGTGGAGGGAGCCCTTGTTCTTTCGTAAATGTGCATTTGCTTGCTGCGTGGAATGAAACATACACGAGCGATATACAAGCACAGTGGAAAAATAGGTGCGTTCTCAGGCCAAAAAACAATACCTGTGTCTACATCGGCTCGACTGTCTGTGTTTTTTAGGGGCATTTTTCCGCCGTTGTTATTACAATATGTTGCAGTAAACTGAATCATAGACAAACTTTTAGCTGTACCATCAACTTGTGTGGGGTGTGAGAGATAAATACATGTACAACCTCACAATATCTTGCTGCTGAAAAAAGAAAAGGAAACTGCATACCTACCGACCTTACTTCTTAAGAGCTTGCAATAAGGAACACACCTACCTGTTTTTTTGGCCTCATTGTTCCAAATTGAATTTCCATCGGTCAAAAACCATGTGTACGTGTCTATTGCAAATCCTGCACCATGATATTGGCTCCTGTTCACATGTAGACCGAAATAAATTAATTTCCCATACCCTGGTAACCCCTGCACATGTTCACATGCTCACATTGAATGGCACACACTTATGGAAGCAAGATCATTCCTGTCTCACGTGTGACACACTTCAACATGTACACCCTTGCAACTACTTCCATTCTGCAGATATACTTCTCCCCATGCTAAATATCTCCTGCACATGTTCATACAAGCACGTCTGTACAAATAGTTTCTGTAGGCACTAGTCCAGGACTAGTCACCCTGTCAGAAGTGGCTAGTCCCAAGAAGGAAGTGTGGCTAGTCCTAAAGAATTGGACACAAGTCCGGATTTCGCTTTCTCATTATGTTAGAACTGCGTCTTGCATACTCATTACAATTCCTTATACACAGTAAAGGAAACAATCCTTACTTACTCTTCAGAGATTTAATTTATGTTTGAGTGGCAAATATTGTAGACTGCCATTGGGTGAAACAGTAGAAAGTCTAGTTGATCCTAGCAAAAATTCATGTTGATGTGAAATCCAAGATGGCCGCCAAAGCTAAAAATAGAGTTTTAAAATACAACTTTGCAGCGAATACTTCTTGAAAACTATAAGTTATATTGATATGGGACATTTTCTAAAATGATCAGCATGACATGATGTTGATCCTTGTCCAAAATCGTTTTGATTCAACGTTAAACATGGCTGCCAGCGGCCATCTTTGTTTACATAGAGTTATATAGTAAAAACTTGTAGCGACTACTTCTCTTAAACTACTTGACGGATTGTCATGAAACTTTACAGGAATGTTGCTCTTGATGTGTAATTGATCCTAGCAAAATTTCAGATATGCCAGAAATTCAAAATGGCCGTCACAGCTACAAATAGATTTTCTAGTACGGAAAGACAGTAGTGGATAAAGATTCATGAACGGGACGTTGAATTTGGTATAACATAAGTTGCTATCTCTTGGATGAATACTAATATGTACATATAAATCTGGTGTTAACGCCTACGTCATATTTACCGCGCATGCGCAGACAATTTTAGAGACATTTTGAGGACGCCATTTTTATTGCAGCACAGTTGAATATCGTCAGCATTGCGATTGAGGATATTAAACGAATTGCATTTGAGCTCGTGAGTAACGGTTGTCCAAAAGTTCGCGACGAAAGGTAGGAACGTGTATATGTTGTGAGTTTTGAGATGATGTATTGGTTAAATGTATTTTTGTCTCAAGCGCTCTCGACTGCCTGTGCCGTGGTCAGTCGCGATCGACTGACTCAGTGACTGTCAGTCGTGATAAACTTGAAAATGCAGAATGTGTGTGTACAGTTTTGAAAATCTGGTTATACTTGGACGGTTTAGGGGAATGTTTGATGTTGTTGGTGTGTGTATAAAGAATTATTTTACAAATGTGATGTATAAACTTGTGATCTAGGCCAACTGATGTTGTTGTTTTTTGTTAGTATGCATGCGCGTCAGGCGATTTTGTCAGTTAGGAAGCATAGGTGCCAGGGAGGCTATCAAGAAAAGCTCTGTAAATTAGTTTGACCAAAGACACAAGCTATCCGAAAAACTACTTGAGAAGTTCTGAAAAGCCTCCTCCAAAAAGTCGAAAATTTTGTCAACAAACTATATTATATATACAAGGTATGACAGCGGCCATTTTAGCCGGGGCGGAATTACGTAATAATCCCATAATTCATAGACTGTTTACCCTCATTCGTAACTGTCATTGCAGGGAATCAGTGGTACCTACACAAATCAGCGTTACGTTGTACAATCGGGTACCAATACATTATTACGCAATTCCGCCCCGGCTAAAATGGCCGCTGTCATACCTTGTATATAAGGTATTCTAAGTATTCGGATATGCACAGGTACGTATTTTGTCTTGTGCACTGCAATAGCAGCAATTGGACAGGGAACTAGAATTTTCCTTTATCCACTTATTGTGTGTCAGACTGGAAATATAACCCAAAGCAGAGAATGTTGGGCTGCTGTTAATTATATCAAATATTCTCTCCTTTCAGCAGGACTCGTACTAGTCCTAGCAGTGTTGGTGAAGCCTGTTGATTTTGTTGAAAAAAGCGGTTCCCTCCAGCGAGAACTTGTTGAAACCTGCCACCTGACTTCGGTATGTTGCAAGTGATTCAATTTTGTTGCTTATATATATATATTTCATGTGTTCATGTTGTTTTGCCTCTTTGCCAAATTCGCAGTCGGCCGTGGCGAGTACAAAATGGTCTGGACGGCCAAAATTTGAATTCCATGCGGCCATGTGGCAATCAAAAATATTCAATGAAAGAAAATGAAAATGGGTAATCATTGGACACAAACATTAAATTTCGAGGACTTTGCCTGATAGATTTTGCTTTTGTGCTGTGAACTACATACTTTTGGCTGGAAAGAAACCCGGAAACCCTTAACAAAATAACAACGAAGCAAGTGTTTTCTTGCATTTTTCCAATTTCGCTAAATAAACAGAGTTGTGACTATTTACTGCATTTAATCGTTTAATAAACTATGTAAGAACAATTGCCTTTTTGTTCTGTTTCCTAGTAAATCGTTTCACGGACGATTGGTTAATGGAGTTCCCTCGTCTTGATTCCAATTTCTCCCGTCGAAACGAGCAGCAAATCAACAAGCCCGTTGGGCTTGTGTTCTTGGATATTGGGCAAGCCTGGCAGGCATTTTAGCATTGTCAGGATTGTGCTAATTTTGTCGACTGCTTTGCGCTTCGACTGTTAATTTAAACTTAGATATCCATGAGTACAAGTAACATTTGCTGGGTGTTCTTGGATATTGGGCAGGCCTGTCAGGCATTTTACCAGTCTCGGGATTGTGCTAATTTCGACGGCTGCTTTGCGCGTCGAATGTTAATTTAAACTTAGATGTCCATGAGTACAAGTAACATTTGCTGGTATGTAATCAACTTTTCAACAGACAAGGCAGTGTTTATTTTACACATGATCATAAATTCGTGTTATAAATTGAAGGGGATATCATTCGGTTTCACTTCTGGTTCTTTGGTATTCTAAAATGCGACGCCTTTTGATTGCTAAAATGCGGTGCTTTTAGAAATCATCAATAATAAGGCTGTGAAGGATGTTGATAGAAAAGGTGTCATACATTAATTATAAAAGTGTATGTCAACATGAAATATTTCTTACACAATAAGACATTGATTTACAAATATATCTAATATGTTTTACTGCTTTAATACAATAATTTACATACGCAGTTGTGATCATTTATAAAACAAGTCAGTAACACTACTATTTACAAGTAAATACATAACTTGCACTTAGAAGCCTTAATTTTTTGTGTGGCTGTACATGTTACACAAACGGATAATGAGTCAGACTCGTGCAAGTGTAAACGAACTTTGAGTTGTCGAATGCAAGATTTGTTTGATTGATTTTGTCTTTGTTTTAAAATAAACACTTCCATAGATTAAAAATACCTCATCAGCTCTAAAGGTTTTACAGAGTTTTCTTTCACACACTGGTAACATTTAGTTAGTATACGTACAGTTGCTGCAACGCGGATTACGACTAATCCCACTCATCGCGGCGATTTTATCTCACCGCGGACACACTGATTTTGTCCCCGCGATCCGCGGACAGCTCGCTCATCGCGGGGATAATACATTTTTTCCACCGCGACACAATCACCGCGATTCGCCGTGATCTGTTTTAATTTGCACACCGCTTTACCCGGTGTGAAATCGCAGGCCATCGCCGCGATTTATCTTCAGTATCAATGTACAATTGTGCAGTCAATTTAATGCATTGTTATTCAATAACTATTAAAACCCCGAAGCAGAAGACAATTTTATTTCTGTTTTCGGAAAATTCAAATGCCCGGATAATGTATACTGGGTCACGATAGTTATATGGCGGTTCCTATTACCGACTTTGCGGTGATTATACATAAAATTACGTATATAATTATACTGGAAATTAGAATTATATTTTTAATTAATCGTTATTTTAACATATTTTACTATTCTGCTGTTGGTTATTAATACATCGATGGGTTCTTTATTCAGAAATAATCCGAAAAATTGTAAAGAATAAACCCGTTATTAGTGCCGCCTTGTTAATAGGTACACACATCGCAAAGGGTTGTGGGTAGCCAATTTATGTCCGGTGAAGAGAAATGCGACTTTTGGACAACAAAAACGAAAAACACACAATATTAAAGGCATTAAAAGTTTGAAATACGTATTGCTTCCAAAATTGTTCATTGTATTTATCATTTTAATTACATTTTTCATTGATCCGTGCTCTAATTTCCCCCGTGTTCCCCCACGTATCTATCACGGAGAATCGCGGTGATTTCTTTCTTTCGAGACTGGATTTTGCAATTGCGGCGTTTTCTACAGTCACAGGCTGCGAAAAAGTCGTAATCCGCGTGGCAGCTACTGCATATGTAAATATGCTTTACGGTAACCCTCTGAATGAAGTGCCACACGCTTGCTGTTTCTATGGTAGCTAACTCAACATGCAGAAAGGAATGCATTATGTAATAACATTTCTGACAGTAGTCCGTGCAGTCAATTTTGAAAAGTGTGGGATATGCAGGTGTCTATGTCATGGAATAGATAGTTTGTGTCATACGTGTACACATGCATTGTTTTGGCTCGCGCAAGCCTGATGTATTTTAGGGAAGTTTGCATTCTGCGTCTTCAACTGCAGGAGTAGCATGTATTTCCCGAAATATCGGGAGGCGTTTCATGAAAGTAATGTGTTACTGGAACAGCCTGACGTCATAGCAATCCACTTCCGTTTTGATTCGGCCATTCCTCCATTTTGTTTTCTTCTGTGCAGCAAGAGTGCTCCAGTGAGAGCGAAACAATTTTTCGTAAGTAGAATATGTGCAAGTTTACACTCTCCACTGTCATACGTGTCAATAAAGTTAGCACACATTTTTAGTTTATGAATGTTCTGTGTTGTCACGGATTGATCTACATGAAATTAGTCTTGATCATGTTCGACGCCTGATAATTTTGTAAACAAGCAAGCGTCGCAGATGATCTAGACTACGTATTTGTTATTCATTCTGCGTGTTTAAAAATTCGAGTGAACAATTGGAAGGTTGTGTGTGCATAAACATTCCCTGACGTTTCTAGTCGTCGTTTGCATATTTGGTCATTTGTAGTATCTAAACTAAAAAGAAGAACAAAATACCTAGACGGAGACGTGAGAATCATGGCTGTTGTGGTAGTCCGTGTCATTCAGACCCTGTGTATACCGAATGTGTCTAGGATATTTGTGTATGACTCATGTTTCAGGAGACCTCCAGACATATTTTTCTTGAATGTTTATCTTTTGAAACATCTTGTGCTCTTTTGTTTCCATATAATTTTGCAAACTTAACCCTGCGGTCGCCAAGTGTTAAGCATACTTGACTCGAGTCCCAGAAATCACGTGTATGATTTCCAGTGGGGTCACATCCCGGATTTTTCAAACAAACTCCCGCAGTATCTTACTTGGGCATGGTACTGTGAATATAGGTCATCCTTCGGAGGGATGTAAAGTAGTCTGTCCAGTGTACAGGGAGAACTATACCCTGTGCAATATCTCTCTGAACTTCTATGTTAAGCAGTGATACAAAACCAGGGCCCTGTATGAATTATATAGAGATTATTTAACTGCTGGGATCGATTATAGGGAAATCTTTCACAAGAGGTAGGCGTGTAGTTTTTTTCACGAACGGGCGCATGCGTGTGAGTAAAAAAAACAAAGCACGTCTACCATGAAGTAAAGGATTACCCATAGTCGATCCCAGCAGTTAAATAATCTATTTATTACATTTTAAATTACGTTTTTGCAAACAAATATTCGCTTTATTGAACGTTATTGGCGGATGATGTTGACGTCGGCAACACTTTATTGACGTCACGACTCAACGTCGCAACGTTAGTTATTATTGTGTTCTGAGTTAGTTATTAATATTTAGCGATAATGAATATTCTTGCACTGAGTTCAAACACCTGGGCCTCTTTTAGCCATGTTGACATACAGAGAAAGTTGAGTGCTTCGGTGATGCCGAATAATTAAAAATAGACTAGACTGTCACTGAATACAACAATTTTGTTCCTGAAGGATTTACTTTCGAGTGAAAAAAAATAAACTTGATAACCAGTCACATTTAGCCAATCTCAATGGCTCGCTTATTTGAGAATTGACTGGAGCGGCGATGCATTCCATTTGATATTGGCCGTCTTCACGGTAATGGATAAAATATGATATGCTGACAAAAACGGTTATTTTGTGTAATTAATTTGTTGAAAATAATTGGTACGCACCGATAAAGTAATTTAATTGTGTATTTAGCCTAATTTAGGGAGTTTTAACTGGGAATTTATGCAAATACGTTGCTTATCTGTAGCTGTTCTGTGACGTTTTATGTCATAGAACTATACCAAGCCTAGTTGCATTGCCATTGTTGTGTACTGGTTAATGAGTTCTTTAAAGTTTTAATACACAAACTTTGTCACATTTCTGTCCTCTTGATACAATGGCAGGGATGATTAGTGCCATGTGTAGTTGTGCATGTCATTGTTGTGTTCCAGTTGAATGACTTTTGGCGGTGTTATGCCCCATTAAAGGACACAATATCATGCTTCCCATACCACGAAAAAAATCAGAACTTTGTAAAAATTGTATTTAATTTAATGTAATTTTAATTTTTAAAAATTGTAAAGACTGATATTTAAACAAGGACAGAATGAATGCATGCATATATAATGAGAAAATACAAAAATGCAGACTCTTTTCACCATTTAGTATTTTCATTAAATGCATTTCAATATGCTAACATGCAGAGAAATAAAATAAATAGCAATATATTTAGAAAATGTAAGGCTAAACTGAGGCATATACAAGTTCAACTAACACGAGTTCCAAAGAATCTAGAAAGACCGTGCTGCAAATTCAGAAATAATACATACACCATTATTTTGAGTAATCGCACCTTTTCTATTGTTTCATGTTGATTGAACAATCAACCATAAAATGAACCCAATTCAGAAACAGCCGATTAAACACCGGTTCACACTTGCCATTGTTCCAGTTTACGCTACCATGTGTACAACTAATTAGTAGGCACTTAAAGGGACACATGGCAATCTTGCAGTAATTGAAATGGGTGTCACAATTTATATATCCAGTATCTTTTTTACTTTTACCCTGGTTACATTTAAATAAATCAAATTTTAAGTATTCACTATTTCGTCTTATTATACTATAAGTTTTTTAATATATTACTGGTGCAATAAGATAAAAAATAATAATATGCAAAAACAAATGGCTTAATACAATTCTTATAATTAACATTAATGATAAAAACTAACGGGGCGCTGCTAGTTTTTGAAAACTCAAGATTGCCATGTGTTCCTTTAACACTTATCAGTGATTGTAAAGTTCAAAAACACAGACGGGCTGAGTATCTCTGGCTAATTCGTAGGCAAACATTTTCAAATTTTCTGTTTTGATCAGCCATTTTGGCCGCTAGAGGGCGCCACATTATTTGATGTTTTACCCGGCTCGATCACGCAGTTAAAATCTGTGAATAATGTCACAACTTTATATGACAGATAACGTTGAGCGCGGGGACACAAACCAGTTGATTGACAGCAAGAGGCGTAACAGTGGGCGGAGTCTTATCGCACCGACAATTTGTTTTCAATAAACGCTGGTTTTCACTAAACGCTGACATAATTAGTTAATCGATCTAAATTGATTGTCACTAATTAGCTAAAACACTCAGCGGGATAGTGGCTTATAAACAGTGAAAGACTTTGTGAATTGGAATTCGGGATTTTCCGAGATCTTTCAGACAAAATCGGTCGGAAATTTGGATTCGCCAGACCGCCGATGTCTGGCGAATTTGGTGTGTATTTCTTACGGTTTTCATTCGCCAGTTCAGGTTACTTTTCGCCTATGGCGATTTGGCGAATGGCCTAGTAAGCCCATTAAAAATAACCATTGGTATTCGTGAACAGTCGTAAAGATGTGTTAATGCTCTGATCAATGAAATATGAACCCCAAATTGTACTTTTGTTTTCGATCGCTGTCGTACAAATTCGTTACCTCACCGGTTGACTCATAAAACATGTTGACGATTTTAGCCGAGTATTTTCAAATAAAACTCACAATGTTCCGTCGTATATGCAAGCGTCTAATCATTTGAATCGATAAAGCATGTCGTCTGAGAACAAGTTAAATGTCAACACTAAATCTCCTTCATAGGAGGGAGAACAGCCTAAAAAACAGCGGGTTAAAGTCAATACTTGTCAAAAACAATAAACTAACATCTTGTGTGGTGTCACATATTAGTACTGCGAACAATTTAACGTTTTTGAAACAACGGTGTCGGACAAACACTGGTATTTATAAATTGTCCTTGAAAACAGTGGGAAAACCTGGAAAAGACCTTGAATTTTGTTTTCAAAAAACTGTGGGAACCCTGTAATACACTTACTTTGTACAGACTAGTTCTCCTGCTACCCTGGCTGGCATTCAACAACTAGTGACCTATAACATTGCCATGTGCCGGTTGAATGAATGTTGAAAATGTGTTACAGTCCCCTGCACATTTAGCCAGTAGAACATCCACAGACACTTTCACCTCTTGTCTGCACCGTATTTTCAATACTATAACACTTAGAGATACCAAACTTGGTATGTGGATACATCTTGGGATAGCTGTGTGTCGCATACCAAAATAAGGCCACTGTGACCTTGACCTGTGACCTCTGTCATAGAAAATGCTTGTCCAGACCGTATTTTCGATACTATAACACTAAGTCTTAGACATAGCAAACTTGGTATTTAGATACATCTTGGGATGGTGATGTGTCGCGTACCAGAATAAGGTAATTGTGACCTTGACCTGTGACCTCTGTCATAGAAAATGCTTGTCCGGACCATATTTTCAATACAATAACACTTAGAAACTAGAAATTGTTATTGTCCATGTTCCGTCGTATTACTTCTTATGCAAAAATTAAAAAAAAAAAATAAAAAAAAAATAAAAAAAAAATAAAAAAAAAAAAAATAAAAAAAAATAAACAAAATATTTAAAAAAAAAATAAAAAAGAAAAAAGAAAAAATAAAAAAAAATCTAAATAAAAAAAATAAATAAAAAAATAGGGGTCATCTACTGGTCATGAGCAACCAACCTTCCAAGTTTGAGGACCCTAGGTCCAACCATTCTCTAGTTATTGATTGGACATAGTTTCACCGCAACCTTGACCTTTGACCTAGTGACCCCAAAATCAATAGGGTCATCTACTGGTCATGACCAACCATCCTTCCAAGTTTGAGGACCCTAGGTCCAACCATTCTCTAGTTATTGATTGGACATCGTTTCACCGCAACCTTGACCTTTAACCCCAAAATCAATAGGGTCATCTACTTGTCATGACCAACCATCCTTCCAAGTTTGAGGACCCTAGGTCCAACCGTTCTCTAGTTATTGATCGGACATCGTATTAATAGTCAAGGTCACTACGACCTTGACCTTTGACCTAGTGACCCCTCTACTTGTCATCACTAACCGTCGTTCCAAGTTTGAGGACCCTAGGTCCAACCGTTCTCTAGATATTGATCGGACATCGTTTTGATAGTCAAGGTCACCGCGACCTTGACCTTTGACCTAGTGACCCCAAAATCAATAGGGGTCATCTACTTGTCATGACCAACCATCCTATCAAGTTTGAGGACCGTAGGTCCAACCATTCTCTAGTTATTGATCGGACATCGTTTGTGACAGACAGACCTACGGCCTTGACCTTTGACCTAGTGACCCCAAAATCAATACGGGTTATCTACTTGTCATGACCAACCATCCTTCCAAGTTTGAGGACCGTAGGTCCAACCGTTCTCTAGTTATTGATCGGACATCGTTTGTGACACAGACAGACCTACGGCCTTGACCTTTGACCTAGTGACCCCAAAATCAATAGGGGTCATCTACTTGTCATGACCAACCATCCTTCCAAGTTTGAGGACCCTAGGTCGAACCATTGTGTAGTTATTGATCGGATATCGTTTTGATAGTCAATGACCAGTAGATGACCCCTATTGATTTTGGGGTCACTAGGTAAAGGTCAACATATGGTGACATTGACTATCAAATCGATGTTCACTAGGTCAAAGGTCAAGATCGCGTTGACATTGACTATCAAACGATGTCTGATCAATAACTAGAGAATGGTTGGACCTAGGGTTCTCAAACTTGTAAGGATGGTTGGTCATGACCAGCAGATGACCCCTTTTGATTTTGGGGTCACTAGGTCAAAGGTCAAGCTAGCGATGACATTGACTATCAAAACGATGTCCGATCAATAACTAGAGAATGGTTGGACCTAGGGTCCTCAAACTTGGAAGGATGGTTGGTCATGACCAGAACATGACCCCTATTGATATAAAAACGATCCACGATCAATAACAAAACAATGTCCAATCAATAACTAGAGAATGGTTGGACCTAGGATCCTCAAACTTGGAAGGATGGTTGACCAATAAATATTACTGATACAGGTTGTAGATACAGTCACAGGGATATTGAATATCAAAACGATCTCAGATCAATGAGAACGGTTGGACCTAGAGTCGTCAATTATGTCTGTTCGGGCGAGTGGGGGAGCCATACGTTTTTGTCCAATAACAATTTCTAGTTTTAGTTTGACATTCTTTTGATCTACATCTTTATTAATTTCGCTTAGTTTTGTACACTCTTTTTGTGATGTCTGGGCGATCTCTGTAGTGTAAGGAAACACACTTTTCTTTCGAGAAAAGAGATTCAAGTTCAAGTCTTGGCAGGGACCTGACACACTGAGTTGTACATACAATTGTTTTTTTCCACATCAGTAATGTTGTTTTTGTATATTAAACATATTTTTCAACAAAATACCTATTCTCATTTGTCACTTTCCGCCAAATCTACAACATCTCATGCACCCCACTTAAAGGGATGCACAGCAATCTTCATTTCAGATTTTGTAGTGTCCCTTCACTTCTTCAGTTCCCTACCGATTATTCAATCATGACCGTTATATCTTGGTAGTAATACTCATCCTTACAACAGGTTGTCACACGGTTATTCTTCCGTAAATCACCCCAGCAACGACTAAGCCAGTGCCCTTCAATTAATGGATTATTGCTCCCCACAACAAAGTGTGGTCGGAGCGCCATGTTCATTTTGACCCCTATTGATTTTGGTGTCACCAAGTCAAAGGTCACATCCGGGCTAACATTGACTATCCAAACGGTGTCCGATCAATAACTACAGAATGGTTGGCAGAAGGGTACCCAAACTTAGAGGGATGGTTGCTCATGACCAGTCGATGGCCCTCATTGATTTTGGGGTCACTAGGTCAAAGGTCAAGGTCGTGTTGACATTAACTATCGAAACGATGTCCGATCAATAACTACAGAATGGTTGGACCTAGGGCCCCCAAACTTGGAAGAACGCTTTACCATTACAACTAGATGACACCTATTCATTTTGGGGTCACTACATCAAAGTTCAAGGTCGCGGTCACATTCGCTATCTAAAGATGTCCGATCAATAACAACACAACGGTTGGTCCTACGGTCCTCAACCTTGAAAGGATGGTTGGTCATGAGCAGTAGATAACCTGTTCTTAGCTCCACTGATCAGAGATCAGCAGAGCTTATGCCGTGGTGCGGCGTGTCTGTCTGTCTGTAAACTTTTATTTGTAGCGACTACTCCTCTGAAAGTACTTGATACTTGACAGATTTTCATGAACTTCACACGAATGTTGCTCTTCATGTCTAATTGATTCTAGCAAATTTCAGGTCGGCCGGAAATACAAGATGGCCGCCATGGCTAAAAAAAGATTTTCAAAATACAAGTTTGTAGCGACTACTTCTTGAAAACTATAAGTGATATTCATATGGGACTTTTCCTAAAAATGATACAGCATGACATGATGTTGGTCCTTGTCAAAAATCGTTCTAATTCGATGTTAAACATAGCTGTCAGTAGCCATCTTTGTTTACATAGAGTTATATAATGAAAACTTGTAGCCACTACTTCTCTGAAACTACTTAACGGATTTCCATGAAACTTCACAGGAATGTTGCTCTTCATGTCTAATTGATCCTAGCAAAATTTCAGATCGGCCAGATATTCAATATGGCCGCCACAGTCAAAAATAGATTTAAAAAACATAAGTTTGTAGCGACTACTTCTTGAAAACTATAAGTGATATTGATATGTGACTTTTTCTAAAATGATCAGCATGACATGATGGTTATTCGAGTCGAACATTATTTTGATTCGACGTTAAACATGGCTGCCAGTGGCCATCTTTGTTTACATAGAGTTATATCATGAAAACTTGTAGCGACTACTCCTCTGAAACTACTTGATGGCTTTTCATGAAACTTCACATGAATGTTGCTCTTCATGTCTAAATGATCTTAGCAAAATTTCAGGTCGGCCAGAAATTCAAAATGGCCGCCATGGCTAAAAATAGATTTTTAAAAAATAAGTTTGTAGCGACTACTTCTTGAAAACTATAAAAGATATTGCTATGGGACTTTTTCTAAAATGATCAGCATGGCATGACGGTTATAGGAGTCGAACATCATTTTGATTCAATGTTAAACATGGCTGTCAGCGGCCATCTTTGTTTACATAGAATTATATAATGAAAACTTGTAGCGACTACTTCTCTGAAACTATTTTGACGGATTTCCATGAGACTTCACAGGAAAGCTGCTCTTGATGTCTAATTGATCCAAGCACAATTTCAGGTCGGCCGGAAATTCAAGTAGGCCGCTACGGCTAAAAATAGATTTTCAAAAAGCTAGTTTGTATCAACTACTTCCTGAAATCAAAATCAATCAGTAGAGTTTCAAGGTCATTGACCTCTTGTTATTTTCCGGTCACTAGATCGGAGGTCAAGGTTGCGGTGCCCTTCACTATCAATACGATGTCCTATCAACAACTACAAACTTGATGGATCTAGGTCCTCCAACTTGAAAGGATGAATGGTTGCTCATGACCAGTACATGACCCTTATCCTTATTCATTTAAAGGTCAAGGTGCCGGTGACCTTCACTATCAAAACGATCCCGGATCCAGAACATCTACATGCAGTCCGTACTTCCCATGGTATAATATATGTGTTATACCTTTTCTTGTTATTGATGAAACTTGACGTTGATTGAAAATGTTATCAAGGACATCTCCTGAATTATTTATAGACCAAAATAAATTAATCTCAGAGTTTTCATAAGTTTTATCATAATATAGTTTAACGCGATATTTAACGGCAGTAAGACAAGAAGTTAAAAGTTTAGAGATTTTGTTGCGGTGCAGGCACTAGAATTCGAAATAAAGCGAGCCTTATACGGATTTTTATGTAATTTAGAAATCCAGTACATAGTAGGCAGTTTATTATGCTTATCGTCTACACCAGCCTTGCAAGTAGTGCAACGAATGATATGTGCGGAAACAGCATCATCCTCAGTAGAATTTACTGGAGTATACGAATTGGTGCTGCCGAGTTCCAGAGAAAAAACATTGACGTAATGTAGGCGTCAAACAATAATTATATCATTAGCTGCTTTATCGGCAGGAACTAAAAATAATTATTATGAAATTCCTGAATTCCCGATTTTAAATTACGTTAGGAAAACCTAGGTCTCGGAGGAAGTAATTATAAAAGTTAATACGTGTATCTATAATTTTAAGAATTGACTTTTTCCAAGAAGAAAGCGAGTTTGGGTCCGCATGTTCTCTACGACACCATTTTATACTAAAATCTTCAATGGAGTGGGCGATCTGGGCACGACAGGCATTGAAGGTAATCTATATGTAGGACCTTTCGAAAATAAATGCCGAATACGTTTATCAACAATATCAAAATTACCAGTGATGACATGACTTGCTGGAGCATAGCAAAATGTTGATGTGTTGCATTCACATTCCTTAGGAGTGTTATGTACTATAGAAATTTTAAACAACTTGTTTTGTATGCTCAAACCGCTGCAGGATCATACGAGGAGGTAACCACATTGTCTTTAACTAAAATACTACTGCAAATCCAACAAAACGATAATTTCACCGAACCCTTGGGGAGAAACATAAAGCGGTACAATTATGAAAGGTTATGATAATTCAGAATAATTCTTTTTTTAACCTGTTCCCGCATTTTATTATACTTGTCCGTTGTGGCTTTTGTTTTAATGGGTTTTGTTTCTCTCTGTATTATTAGTATCTCAAACATTTTTTGGAAAATGTAATCAAATTTAATTAATCGTTTTCGGCCTTTCATTTTAGTCAAACTCGTTACAATTTTGTGAAACAAATCCTCACATCTCCGTAGGGGATAAATAATACTTTTCTAAAAGTTTATCCAGATAATATTTTCTATAACAAACGCTCTTCTGGCGAACGCCACCATAATTTCAATACGATCATATCCGTTGTGAGTTCCATAATTAAAACAAATACGCTCCCCATCAAAAACTCTGCAAGTACTATTACAATTTGAACATGCATATGTGCACTTGTAACAAAGTCTACCCCCGACACAATGTTTACAATGTGCCTTTTTGTTGACTATGTAAAATAAAAACAATCATGCACATTTCAAAAAAATCGAAAACATTCAAAACTTTTTTTTTTCAATATTTGCAATTCATTATAATATCATATGATATTATTATTATTAATAAATGTCTATGTAATATTATAATGGGACATATAGAAAAGACCACTTTAAAAAAGATTGCATGAAGCAAACTTTATTGGTTAATTTTGAAGATACGAGCAGAATTGATAAAGAACTAATAGTTTTTGCAAACTTAAAGGATTTGACTTAAAAAAATATCCAAGGCCCAAAAGTTAGAACTGTCGTGGAAAATAATCATTGCCACATAACTGGAAAGTTTAGGGGAAGTGCCCACGATGCATGTAATCTTAGTTTCAGGCTAGATAAATAAATTCCCTTGTATTCCATAATTTGAGAGGTTATCGTTCTCACTTCATAATGCAACATATCGGAAAGTTTAAAAAACCAATAAATGTCATACCAAATAACATGGAAAGGTATATGGCGTTCATGTTAGGAAAAAAATAGTGTTTATTGCTAGTTTCCATTTTATGTCCCCATCTCTCAAGAACTTAGTAAAAAACATACCATCGTTTCAATATACTTCGCAAGATTACTCTGGTAACAAGTTCGAACTAATAAAACGAAAAGGTGTCTACCCATATGATTATATGAACAGCTTTGGATACAAATAGCTTTTATTCCCAATTTAATGATAAGTACCTCTCGAATGCAGGTTATGAACAAGCTAGTAAAATATGGAAGACATTTAAGATTAAAAACATGTGAGAATATCATGATCTGTATTTGAAAAGCGATGTTTTGCTGCTAACTAACGTTTTTAAAAATTTCAAAAAAATGTGTTTTGAGTACTACAAATTAGATCCTTGCCATTATTTCAGCAGTCCTGGACTGGCTTCGGATACATGTCTTAAAATGACTGGAATTACATTTGATTTAATTACCGATATCGATCAGTACCTGTTCACAGAAAAAGGACTAAGGGGCGGTGTGAGTTACATTCCAACCAGATATTCAAAAGCTAACAATAACTATATGGAAAACTACGACTGTAGTATGGAAAGTAATGTATGGTTGGCTATGTGTCAACCATTACCAACTGGGTTGACAAATTCGAGAAAGGAAAATCAAATTATATTATTGAATGTGATATCGAATATACTGAAAAGTTGTATGACTTGCATAATGACTACCCTCTCGCTCCAGAAACTTTGGAACTAAAAGACTGGTGGTTATCAGACTATTGTAAAAACTTGAAGAAGTTTAATTTTGAGGCAAGCAAAGTAAACAAACTCGTCATAACACTGAAGGATAAGGAAAGATATGTTACACACTACATACATTTAAAACAGTATATAAAGTTGGGACTAAAGGTTAAAAAAATACACAGGAGACTCCAGTTTGGCGAGTCGCCTTTGGCTAAAAGTGTACATAGACTTAAATACTACAAAAAGAACAGCTGGTAAAAAAGCTTTCGAAATATCTTCAAGCTTATGAACATGTGACCACGTTAATGTTTGGTGTTATGTGTTTTCTCGCTTGCTTAGGTACTCGGGATGATCACTTCTGTGGGGCCTGAGAAAACATATCAATTCATAATGTAGATCAGCTTTCTTGTAATGTATCACGTTGAGGTATAAGGGAGCAAGTTCTTATTGTTACATACAATAAGGGTAAACTTGTGCATAATGTTATGTACTATTATATTTTAATTTTCAACCACCAATTTGGTGATCCATTTATTCTCCCCGTCATTAGTGCATGGGGGTCGGGGAGGGCCATCCCCCGATGCACCTTACAATATTGTATGCATTTATTTATAAACAATACAAAACAGTAACAGAAGTGTTAAATTTGCATAAGAGAGTTGTTAACTTGGGAATTTTCTCTTTCTACCATGGGTATGTAATATTTGTTTTTTAATAATTTTAGTTTGTCGACAGCGTTGTAATCATATTAATGTTAAAAACATTGTTTACAGAGCTGCTTTAAGGGCGGTAACTCGTATGATCTTGCCTTTTTTTGTTACAGAGAGTTATAGCCTGTAACTTCAAAAAATAGAATATGCCGCATGGTTTTTTATAAACGTTAAGAGTATTAGGCATGATATTTTTAAACTGAGGGTGTTTGAAGAAAGTCTATGAATCTCCTCTTTAGTATCTAAAACGCTGTAAATTATAAGCTTTTAGCCTCGCATACTCAGTTTATATAAAGCTCTGTAAATTATTAACTTGTACTCCACCCATGACACCCATGACCAAGTAATGGATAGAAAGTTTATGAATTATGATGTATGATTCAATGCATATTGACATGAAATGTGTACTTGTTTTTACTTATACAAGAAAAATGTATATGCTATATCTCACATCATGATGTAGATTATTAAGGGGTAATGACAGGTATCTAGTTATCATTTAAACAACATAATAAAGTAAATATATTATTAAAAGCAGTAGAAGAATGAATTGTTTTGTAAAGTTTAGTGTTTGTCATACCCCTTTATTACACAAACATTCATTCAATATATTTTGGAAAAAGAAACATAGTGAATGTTTTTGGTAGAAAAAAATGGCATGGTAATTATACTCAAGAAAAAGAAATATGTATATAATGGAAAAACAATCTTGAAAAAAATAATGTAGAAAATGGAAGTGCTATATATTGCAGCAAGTGTCTAAATTCACAATATTATGGTTCAGCAAAGATGTTCTCATATCGGCCCCATATTTTATGAAAATATGTATCTTTTGAGTTTTTTATAAACTGTTTTTAAATAGTAAATAAAATTTGTACGGGATGGTGCAGAATTATTTTGTTTTTGAAAGAATATATGATATTTTCCTAATACTAAAATCTTATTTAGTATAATATCTAATTTGTCATTCCCTAATAAAACATCGGAGTCTGACCAGTTGGTTACAGTCTCAGTGCATTTGCTATTAATGGAAGTAGACTAGTTTGACCAAAACAATTTTGAAACTTCGCAGTCATAAAAGAGATGTTTAATTGTTTCCACAGTTTTATTACAAAAAGTACACATATCTGAATCAGCAATGTTCAATTTTTTAAGTAACTATTTGGTACCCAGAATCCTATGGTTGATCCTGTATTGAAACCATTGGTGTCTTACATCTTGGTTTATTTTACATGTTGAAGCAAATATTTTGTACCAATTCAGGTGTCTACTATTAAGTTCTTCGTTCCACTTTGTTACCCCCGATGGGATTATACTTTTTATTATCACTGCATCATAGACTCTGTAAAACAAGTTTTGGACCATGGCAGTGTTCAAACCCGTAGAATGATCGCTGAACCTTGACATTCGATCATAACCCTTATTATCTCAGTTGATAATTCACAATAGATCAACAATCAATAATAATTATCGTTTTCAATGAAAGTTTGCGAAAAAAAAAATCTTTTTATTGGTTACTCGAATGTGTCCGTAACTGTTACTTTTAATGGACTTTGCAACATTTTTTACAGACCCTTTGTGTGTTTGCGATATTTTTTAAAAATCAAATCTTGTTTGGAATTTAATGTTTCTGGTACCAAATTAACCGGGTAGGGTACACCTTGGTTACTAAAGAAAGATACTTAAATTCTGTCCACTAGTTTTATTTGTATATGACTTTATATACCCTGGTCCAAAACTTTTTTTACCGAGTATAGATTGATCTGCTACATTAAATATACACATACAATTATGTTACTCCTAATTTGCTCAGAATAATAAAAGTAAGTGTAAACTCGTGTAAATACTTAGGTTAACACATATAACAGTTCCTGACTCTATCATGTAAACATGAATACACAAATCGCATTAATAAAAGAACAATGTTTACATCTACAATGTATTTATGAATCAATCCCTTAGAATACAACTATGTCTGCATGAACAATATTCTTATACGTATCAGTCGGAACATAGGTTATTCACCGGCTTGTTATAATTATGCCTGCATCGAATTTACATTACATACAGATGTAGATAAACAATATTATTGAAATTGACAATGACCGTGACCTTAAGGTACACTTGCAATACATTCATTTCTAGTATTTATTCTTAGAATTATTGAACCGATGTTGAATACTTCATTTTGGTTATGACAAACGCACAAGCATAAATTGCACATGAAACAATGCATTATTCCAAATGGAACTAAACATAGTAAATTGTGATAAAGTGCATATATATTCATGTTAAAATGATAAAGATTCTTACCTGAGAAAACAATCAATTCAGAATGTAGATCAACTTTCCTTTAATGTATCACGTTGAGGTATAAGGGAGCAAGTGATCTTTAGGTAGCTACATGCCATTTTATGTGATTATTTCTCAGAGTGGTTGTCATGGTGAAGTGGACACTTTGACCAATGAAAATCTGTCCAGGCTAATTGCTGACGTGTAACCCTTGCATATATTTGAATACTGACCAGTTAACTTCGCCGGAACTAAATTGACTATGATTGATCTTGTCCGTAGAAATTCTCCGAGATATGACAAAAACTGCTACCAGTGGGTTCGGCAACTTCCTGTATTCAGACAGGGAATGGTCAATTGATTAATGTGTGGCTACCTTGAAGTTCTTAAAGTATACATATTTTTTTTACCAATATCACTTTTTGGCCGACCACTTGATATATAAGCCTGGTGAGAAACTCAGAGAATGGCCGTTCAGAGTTAAACTATTTGTAAGGAGCACTGAGTCTTAATATTAATTACCGCTGCATATTTGCAAATAAAACCTTAAACATAGATAACTGCAAACTACAATTAACACAAATCAAATTCTAACGACTTTATATAAATGTAATGCAGTATTAAAGAATTGAAACAGGAAAAGAAAATGCACACAATACACTATTAATTATAACTGGGTAACAAACAATTCAGTCTTTGGTAAAACCATGGAAAACTTAAGAAAAAGAATTAATGTCAAACTAACACATGATGAGGAAGTCCTTTTGAAATACGCAGCAATCTTGTAAAATGTTCAGTAAAAACTTATTTCCCATCAATAGGATAAAAGAAAGACTGGTCTTAAATCGCCGCTGTTATGTCTGTATGCTTGTCAAAATACTGAATGTATGTTTTCCGCTACAATTATACTAAAAACAAATACAAGGAAAAAGCTAAACAATGATTATGATCCGAAAAGGATTTATTTTGATAATAACAAAAAGGTTATTGGTAAAATGAACGTCGAATCTTGCGGTGCAATAACCACAGAGTTTGTTGGATTGAGAAGCAAATCATACTCATACATTTTGGCTAATAATACTGAAACAAAACAAATGTGTTGTCAAAAAACAAATAACGCATGATAACTACAATTACATTGTATTCACAGCAAAGGAAGCTTACCATAAATGAAAGTTATCAGGACTAACAAACACAAAACAGCTATGAAATTAATAAAACAAATGTTTGTCTGCATGTGATGACAAAAGGTATATATTAGACAATGGTCAAGATACGCTAGCATATAAATAGTAGCCGCAATGAAGATGATTGCCCTGTTCCTTCTGACTTTGATCGTTTTAAAAATATTCGGATAAGTTCTTCGACGCGCCGAGATACTTGACCTTGTTTTGTTATCATGTTGGAACGTTACCCTTCGGGCTTGGGGCATGAGCAAGAGTTCTTGAGGTTTATTATCCACATCCGTCTTATTACCGCTTGCATAGGGGAGCAAGCCCGACAGCCATTTCGCCAGGGTTTAGAATAATCTTGGTTTTGCTAATTTTGTTTGCTGATTGGAAACCTAGTTATAAGTAGTATAGAATGTGATGGTTCTGGTCATGTTTTTCCCTTGGGATTTTGCATTACTGGTTTAAAAATGTGTTGGATGGCTTTAAAAGCAATATGCCATTCTGGTTGGAAACTGGTTGGAAGTTACTCTGACAGTTTTGTAAAACAGTTTTAAATTTGGTTTGCAAGCTGTGGGAAGCAAATGTGATGGGGGTAAAACTGGACCAGAACCCTCAAAACCCTCTATACTACTGCTGCAGAAGTTCTTATATACCGGTACAACACTGAATTGAATTGAACTGAATTGGGGTTTTAAGGCGCACCAACACATTTCAGGTTATAAGGCGCCTAACAGGCATGAACATGCCAGGCTCATCCTCCATGCACATCGAGATAAAATATGGAAAATGGGCCTAGAACCTTCTCACCCTGAACTGCAGAGTTGCTGCAAATCCTATCGTAAAAACTCCATTTACGCTTGAGCCACGTTTATTGTTTTTCTGCCACTGCTCTTTTGATGTAAGCGAGATGAAACAATGCAGGGATCATGATGAAGACCTTTAATGAACATGAACAAAAAATGATAAAATGAACATGAATTTGGGGGGGTTCTACCCCTCTGCCTACCCCTCCAAAGGGATCTGCAGTGGCCCTATTCTTTGCCCCGTGACAAAAGGGGCACCCGGGAACCACACGGGGCATAGTACCGTCGTTGGTTGTGTACATATATAGACTTGTTCCGTGTCGTGCCGCCTTCCGACAATCTACGCCTCTCTTCATTAAATTAGACAGACGTAGAGTATCTTACTTTGACAGGGAATCAGTCTATCGCCCTATGTTGCTATCCTCATAAGATGTACTTCATGGCAACCATCTCGTTCTATGTTGAACTCATCTTGGTAAACGCAACAGTTAGCTGGAAAACGTTTAAAATAAAAAATCCTAAATCCTTCCTCGTACAATTCCCTCAGAATATTAAGGTGTTGGCGGTAGTCCTGTTTATTCCTGCCGTCTACGTTCCAGGGCGGCAGATCCACCCAACTGTGAAATTCCATTATCAGCTGTTTGACTCCCTTCAAAACTCCGCTAGAGAGCATCTCCGGAAGAGCCGTCCACTCGCCGGCTTCAATGTCTATCTTCATGATGGATATGTTTTTCTGAAATTGTAAGACAATTGTGTATTATATTCGTGGAGAAAAGGTATTTGACTTTTTTTTAGGACATGCATATATGGCGATTGAAAATGTCAAATTAATTGTCATGTTTGTGGGTCCAATACTACTAATACATGCCTCGTTTATGTAAACATTAATTCAACATATTCATTTTTAAGCAAAAAGCAGATAAATAGGTCATCTTTTTCTAGAAAGGTACATGAACAGAAACCTGAATAACGATAATTTCAGTTTAATTTATGGAGGTGTTGGGACTATCCAGCAACCATCCGGTAACCTCTGATAGAAGTGTTATTGCAGGGGATGGAGGACATCACGGTCCCTGTGAATATACCCAAAAAAAACAGATACATAATTTTATATATATATAACTCCACATATGTTAAAAATGACTTGCACCATATAAACAATACAGGCTGAGAGGTTCGCATATTAAAGGAACATGCAGCAATCTTCTTTTTTTTTAAATTCCAAAATGTGATAACTTATAATTTAAATATATGCAAGCGGGTGTAAAGTGAAAATCAATTCTTGATTAATCAATCGAGGTGCTAATTTTAATGCTTGATAAATACTTCAGAAATGCTGTGTGTCCCTTTAATAAATAAAAACAATTATTGTATGATGCAATTTAATTTTTTATGTAATATCCTTTGTATTTGGGATGTTTTGGTGTAAATATTTAAAATAAAATGTTTAAATCAAAAAAATAATTAACTTCGATATCTGACTTGTTACATGTTTTTTACTAAGTCATGAAAGATAATATTTAAGACCTTAATATGTACCTTAAATGTTTATTTTTTACCATCGAATGGTGAGGCGGCATATAGTCATATGTGCGTCTATATCCTTCCACAGTTTTCAACCAATTGTTTCGAAACTTTACATGATGTTTATCTATGATGTCAAGAGGTGGATATCGATTTTGCATCAAAATCAACATTATTTATGAATATATATTATTGCATTGTACAATTTTCCACGGATTGTTTTCAGTGCGGTCATTCGTGTCCCATGGGCATATTGAGTCATGGAGATGTTCGGTTGCCCTTTTTATATTTGTATATATTCTCATTTTCACCTCTCACCGCTGCGGGTTCAAATCCAATTGGGAGCTCAACTTGTAGCTGAGAAAGTGTCGATTCTTACGGATTGCAGAAAGTATACAGTACTGGTTCTACCTAGGAAAAATGGGGTGGCCTACCGCTACCACAGAAAAAGATTACCGTCATATATGGCCTAAAATGTGCTATAATGACATAAAACACCATTCAAACAAACAAACCTAAAACAGCATGAAAATACTCTTTAAAAATATACAGTAAACAAACGAAAAAACGGGCTTCTTTTCGTTCCTTCGATGCTATCGGAATCATTGAATAAGTATTACGACAGTGTTTCTGTCTGATAGAAAATTCATCTTAGGTTTCAACCGACAAATGGTCTATATTTAAAGTAATACAGGTAAGATCCCCTCAAACCCTTTGATGTGTGTGTGATATATTCCACAGTTGATTCATGATACCAGCATGGGACAGCTACAGTCAAAAGCACAGCAATACATCTATGAATATGTTTAATGCTTGCAAGAGCTTTCAAAACAGACTTCCATGAGTTTAGTTGGGGTGGGAAGGGGATGGGGCGCATCCTTTTAAATATCAGCTCAGAGGCCCTCCACCCACCAACCCCCCACGTACACTTTCCACATATGAGAGGGTGCCCAATACTACCCGCTGCATCGAATACGCGCCTGCAGATCCGAGTCAAAAATACAGTCGAGTCATGCGTGCACCTTTGATAAAGAAATAACATGCTTTCCGTGACATGCAGCAAAATCCATGTAATCTGTGAGCTTAAACAACATAATTCAAGTATCTCCTCGTATTTTATTTAAAAAAACCACACACGATTGTTGTCATTTTAATATTTTAAACGTATTCTAAAAATGGCATCTCTTAGAGTTATCGCCCCTCGCTTCGAAATTTTACATTGGCGGATCTGCATTATTTTCTCACGCAGTAAAGCTTCTAAAAAGAAATCGGTGCAGCCGAAAATCACGAAACTTATAGCGGAACTGAAATTTCATCATCGAAAATTGTCACAATCTTCCGAAATATGTGTTTTAAAAAATCCAAAATGGCGGGCATTTCAATTTTTGTTTACGTTGCCGAAAGATGACGTACTACTTTCCTTGCCATGCGTTACCAAATATTTAATAATCAAGGCCTCTACTGCATGTATTGCATAACATGCATGCTGTGTTATGTTATGTTATCCTGGTGTGCAACATTGACCGTTCGATAGAAATAACGGACACTGGATTTATTTTATATCGGAGGGTTTCATTAGTAAACGCAATTCGCGTATATTACAGCATTTTACCACATATCAATGCGCCACATTATATGCGTATTAATGTTTTTTTTCAAAAATGAATACGACATAGTCTTGTCCTAAAAGTCTTTAGTATATATTTACTGTTCATTTGGAATGTAGTGTTACACTACCAATTAAGCCACATAAGTATCATATGATTCATATATGATTCTCATATGATACCTGTTATTTGATACTTATATAAACGGAGAAGTACATATGTTTATATAAGACCTTTCATTTAAGAATCATATAAGTAATATATGAGAATCATATAAAAGTTGAAGAATATTTTTGTTTATAATATAAATATATGAACATGTGTCTTTTATTTTTTTTATTTTTTTTATGAATTCATTCTCATATGTCAGTTATATGAAACTCCTATTATATACCCATCATATGACATGTTTTATATGAAAACTTATTTGTGGCTCCTTTTATATAAGAATCATATGAGAATCATATGAGAATGTAATCATGTGTATTATATATGGCAAAGTTGTCTATATAGACGATTCCATATGAATATTAATTCGGTTATGCTAGTAATCACAGGTAGACACAAGCCATTGCGTATATATACAATAAGAGTAAAAATTCAATTAAAATTAAAATTGATATTTACGTCTTTGTGACCGAGTTCCATCTTAATTGTCGACGCAGTTCGCATTTTCCAGTTATCATTTATGACGCCGTTATTGCCACCGAGTCCCATGGAATGAAAGTAGACATTTTCTGAATGTTGGTGGTCCTTCATTCCATTTCTGTAGATATAATTACATATATATATGTACAGCGGCGGATACTGGATTTGAGATTAAGGGGAGGTGCGCAACTTTTAAAAAGCAATTAACAAACAAAAACACACGCACAAACACGTTAATCCCGCAACTTTTAAACAAGAGGTCAATGACCTTGAAGCTCTACTGATTGATTTTGATTTCAGGAAGTAGTCGCTACAAACTTGTATTTTGAAAATTTATTTTTAGCCGTGGCGGCCATCTTGAATTTTCGGCCGACCTGAAAGTTTGCTAGGATCAATTAGACATCAAGAGCAACATTCCTGTGAAGTTTCATGAAAATCCCTCAAGTAGTTTCAGAGGAATAGTCGCTACAAGTTTTCATTATATAACTCTACGTAAACAAAGATGGCCGCTGACAGCCATGTTTAACATCGAACCAAAACGATTTTTGACAAGGACCAACATCATGTCATGCTGATCATTTTAGAAAAAGTCCCATATCAATATCACTTATAGTTTTGAAGAAGTAGTCGCTACAAACTTGTATTTTGAAAATCTATTTTTAGCCGTGGTGGCCATCTTGAATTTCCGGCCGACCTGAAATTTTGCTAGGATCAATTAGACATCAAGAGCAACATTCCTGTGAAGTTTCATGAAAATCCGTCAAGTAGTTTCAGAGGAGTAGTCGCTACAAGTTTTCATTATATAACTCTATGTAAACAAAGATGGCCACTGGCAGCCATGTTTAATGTCGAATCAAAATAATGTTCGACTCAGATAACCATCATGTCATGCTGATCATTTTAGAAAAAGTCCTATATCAATATCACTTATAGTTTTAAAGTAGTCGCTACAAACTTATTTTTTAAAAATCTATTTTTAGCTGTGGTGGCCATCTTGAATTTCAGGCCGACCTGAAATTTTGCTAGGATCAATTAGACATTAAGAGCAACATTCCTGTAAAGTTTCATGAAAATCCGCCAAGTTGTTTCAAAGGAGTAGTCGCTACAAGTTTTTACTATATAACTCTATGTAAACAAAGATGGCCGCTGGCAGCCATGTTTAACGTTGAATCAAAACGATTTTTGACAAGGACCAACATCATGTCATGCTGATCATTTTAGAAAAAGTCCCATATCAATATCACTTACAGTTTTCAAGAAGTAGTCGCTACAAACTTGTATTTTGAAAATTTGCTGTGGTGGCCACCTTGAATTTCCGGCCGACCTGAAATTTTGCTAGGATCAATAACACATCAAGAGCAACATTCCTGTGAAGTTTCATGAAAATCCGTCAAGTAGTTTCAGAGGAGTAGTCGCTACAAGTTTTCATTATATAACTCTATGAAAATAAAGATGGCCGCTGGCAGCCATGTAAAATGTCGAATCGAAACGATTTTCGACAAGGACCAACATCATGTCATGCTGATCATTTTAGAAAAAGTCCCATATCAATATCACTTAGAGTTTTCAATAAGTAGTCGCTACAAACTTGTTTTTTAAAAACCTATTTTTAGATTTGGCGGCCATCTTGGATTTCACATCAACATGAATTTTTGCTAGGATCAACTAGACTTCATGGGCAACATTTCTGTAAAGTTTCATGAAAATCCATTCAGTAGTTTCAGAGGAGTTGTCGCTACAAAAAAAAAATACGGACAGACGGCCAGACAGACGGGCGACGGACCACGACATAAGCTCTGCAGATCTCTGATCAGTCGAGCTAAAAACAAACTGTTGACAACCAAAACAAGCAAACAAGAAAAATGCTTTTTACATATGAATTTTCATAACTGTTCAGATTTTAGCGGGGGCACGCGCCTAGTACGCCACGCCAACCCCTTCCCCACTCTGGACTCGTCCCTGCATGTATATATAATTTACTAACTTTAGCAGTAATGTGGACCAGTTAAAAGTTTAACAGCATAGTTTCAAGGCGGTTTGGTATCAGGGTTCTCCTTGATACTTATGAATGTATGAAATGGTAATGCAGTTTTTATAGTACATAAGAACCCAGGACATGTTAGCAAAGACAGATATAATTTTCACAGTGAAGTGATACATGTATACATTGTTAATTTATAAAGCAAACATTGATATAAGAAATCTAATAACCTATTGAATTTAAACAACGTCCGCAGACACATTATAATACATAAGAGGGGTGATCGAGGAATAATGAAACCGAGGATGTAAAATCGTTATTAAAGTTGGTAGGCTCTAAGCACCTTACACATATCTGTATGCTACAAATCAAATCAGTATGACGCACTGAGTTCTGCTGAACTAAGACGCTCCCTAGAATTGGCAAATGTAACTGACAGTCATGTTTGGATCCTCGGGACTTCAATAACTCTAAGTTCACATGGGAAGAAAATATACCATGCATACAACCAGAATGTAAATATACGATGACGTCATATACATGCTAGATGAGTTCAGCAGCCTAACATAGATGGTGATATGGCCAAACCGGCTAGGTTAGTAATACCCTTGATCGCTTTCTCATAGACAATCACACTCATGTAAATTCAGTAAAGATCCTACCAGGTATATCAGACCATGGTGTTGTCTTCTCAGAGGTGAGTATCAGACCCCAACCGTGCCGACAGAAACGCGCATAACTACAAAACAACTAACTGGGAAGGTATCCGCAAACACATGCAAAAGTTTGGTGAGTCAACAAAAAACTCCGGGAAGAGTTCAAATCAGCACTCCATACAGGTAAAGACACATGTGTCCAACAGAAGACCATAGGTAATAAACCCTCAGTACCTTGGATGGCACAGAGCATCAAGAGATATATATTATACATGGGAGAGAAAGTATATTTGTACAAGAGATATAGAAAGCCGAGGGACAGACACGAATTATTGGACAAGAAACACATGGTTTGGAACAAAAATCTATTTGTCTTATTATATAATAGGAATGCGTCTTCGTTTATTTATTTATTAATAATGTCTGCGGCTTTTTCAAACACTCTATACTTACGCTGGGTCAAAGCTGTGCACCTCACATCCATAGACTTTATTTATTTGCTCGTCAAAGGAAAAATCGTTTCTGACACTGAAATTTAAAATATGAATTGTTAATGGTCTTGTAGCATTGCTAATGGTCTTGTAGCATTGTTAATGGTGTTGTAGCATTGCTTATGGTGTTGTAGCATTGCTAATGGTGTTGTAGCATTGTTAATGGTTTTGTAGCCTTGCTAATGGTGTTGTAGCATTGTTAATGGTTTTGTAGCATTGCTAATGGTGTTGTAGCATTGTTAATGGTATTGTAGCATTGTCAATGGTCTTGTAGCGTTGCTAATGGTCTTGTAGCGTTGTTAATGGTGTTGTAGCATTGCTAATGGTGTTGTAGCATTGTTAATGGTATTGTAGCATTGTTAATGGTGTTGTAGCATTGTTAATGGTGTTGTAGCATTGTTAATAGTGTTGTAGCTTTTGAATATAGCACACATGAAGATATATAATCAGATATAAATACACATTTTAATCTAATCACTATAATAGTTTCAGAGATGGTGTCTTAAATGGAACTGCAGTGTATATATTATACTCAATACATTTAAAAATTAATGTATAAAGATGTTACTAGTAATTTCCTTGCTTGACGATTAGCATGTAAAGGTTAGTTCTTTGACTGGTCGGCGCCCGGTGTTAACATGATGTGACTGAAACTGATGATGTCGGGCAACTTCGGACGCAGGTAAACTCAGTGGTCCTGTCTATCAAATTACAATGATTCGTTGGGCGGAGACGAATGGTTTACTAACAATTTGATGGTGGGGTGGGGGCGTACTAACAATTTGGTGATTGGGGAGGGGGTGGGGGAGATAAAGACATATACATTGACGGTGACTTAAACACCTTAGTATTTTACTGACACGATGAGGCATACGTAGAATAAAAATAAAATGGCGTACATCGAGCGTGTAATTAACATATATATATCAGTCCTATTGTAGATGTCGGAGCGAGTATACTGACAGTAGGTTTTATTATAATGCAGTTGCCAGTAGCTATTAGGCTAAAAGACCCGGGCCTACACATAATTTTCACATGCATGGTTGAAAAATATAAGATAAGACAAGATACGCTTTATTTTGAGTCGGCAAGACATATAAACAATACAACATAAGCTCTTAACGAGCTTTTCAACCGACTAATGATCTTTTGAGCCGACTAGTTATATTATCCTCCTGAAAATATAACATGAAATAAAAGTGTATGACGTTGTTGAATTTTGAAGTGTGATTTGCTTAAATGTATATCTAAATATACGTCAAAACGCACCAGGGACGTCCTACGTTTTCAAAATATTCCAGGTAAGCATGCCCGGACCTCATTAGAAATAATCGGGCCTGCCCATCAAAAAAGGTCTAGCAACGCCCCTTGGTTGCACGGGCTTTTGTTTGTCGGAGTTATCGCATTGGTTTGATTGATTGAAATATATAAATGATTGACATATGGCGTTTTGTTAATTAACACAAGTAAACGCATTACATTTTAGTGGTGTATTTACTTGTGTATAAACAGGATAAATAGTATATATTTATATTACCCGAACGAGTATACAATGCATGGAGATGTCGGCGCCACAGCTTCGTCCTGGCAAAGGTCATATCCGCCGTCCAACATGCTTCCGTGATGAACTTGGTGCTTGCATATTGTCTGGATGCTTTCCAAATATCTACAACATATAATTCACGATATAGGAGTGACTGCAACGACTATTAGAACATTTCATGAGTATCTGATGGTTCAGAACAAATAATTCCAACCCGAAAGTTAACGGGGTTGGTGCACTATTTTCAAACAATTTATTTAAAAGGGCTCTGAAAACCTGGGGGGGAAATGAAAGAATTATCAAAATACCATGAAAAATAAAGAAAATATGACCTATTGAACATTTGCAAAGAAACATAAATGGAGGCGGCCATGGAAAGATGACGTCATCGCAGCTTTTTACCATACATGCCATATTGACAAAATATATTTTAAAGCAAAGAAAATGCAGATGATAAATAAGCATACAATGTATACATTTTACATTTGTGTATTTATTTTTAATCAATTTGAAGTGATGTTCTTTGATTAAAAAGAAGTGTTGTCAATATGGAAATTAAAAGATTGTCCAGAACCTTAAACACAAAGGCCCGTATTCATAAAGCAACTTAAGTGGAAAATATTATTTAAGTCCAAATTTAGGATTTAAGACCTCTCAGGTACACTACACACCATCTGCTTAAACATAACTATGTAGCTGTAGGTTTTATTTATCCATAACCTTATTAACAATATATATATGTATTATAGGTGTTCTGGCCCACTAGGAGAATTGCCATAATTCCTTTTATTTTGCCGTGGGGAAATTGCTCACATTAGTAAAAGTATTACTGAAGTAATTACTAAAGTAATATTAACATTGCTTAAGTAAATTTAACATTACTGAAGTAATTTTATATAATTTTTAAATATTGAGCAATTTCCCCACGGCAAAATAAAAGGAATTATGGCAATTCTCCTAGTGGGCCAGAACACCTATAATACATATATATTATACCTACCACCATCCGTAAGAATCGACACTTACTCACTTGATACCAATCCAGAACTAAGAGTCATAGGTCAACACATTATGGATTTATGACGCATTCAGTGTAGCTGGACTAAACTAGAACGACTAGATTGGAGAAGATTTGCATTAAGTCATATGACATAAACAAACAGTAAATTATAGCTGTTAATTTATCCCATTTTTATATATAAATGTCACAGCAGAAAAAGAACGTGAAACATCTGCGCCCACACGTATCTCTAGAAATGCGTTGTTGAAGGACAGGTTTAAGAAGGTGTACGTTAATTGACGTTTATGAGAAACTCCTCTGTTTTATTTATTTGTTTACCTACATAGCTAAATTTTGACGCAATAATGGCTAAAATTAAACTGAAAGGCAGACACTGAGAGCGCAACATATTAGCTTTAAACAATGATAAAGAAAATTGAGATTTAAATAGAAAGATATGTATAGAACCAAATGCATGTACAGTACAATTAGGCTGGGACCCAACCTCACGTATCGTGCAAAAAAACACTTTTGGTTTACCCGGAAAGATATACTCGTGATTTTTTGCATATCAATAGCAGAAACTGTACTCTATACGAAACCACTGTATGGATTAATGGTATTCTTTGCATTTCGTAACACCAACGCATTTTCTACGGAAGCCCATAAGTGATAAGAAAATATTGATATTCAAAGAAAAAAGGTGTACAAGTTTATATTTTAGCGATATGATTTTGTTTTGTATATAAATAAGACATATGCACGTCTAATTATATTCTGTTTATGCCGAATGCAATTTTCAATTATTGTTTTTTAAATGAAAAGCGGTTTAAGGATTGAAGATGGCGGGCAGATGGGTGGAGGGAGGGACGAGTATACACCTTTTGGCTAAAGCTTTCATGCATGTTGTTATAACTTCTGTAAATTGTTTTCGGTTAAAACCAACTTTACTGTGAAGTGTTATATCGTTGAGATGTCACTTTCTTACGAGCAAGACCGATTTTCTCCTTTTCAGAATAAAGTTATGACCCCTGAGTTACTTAACAAAAATGCACATTTTGGGTAAAGCTTAGGTGCAAGGTTTCTTTATCTTATTTTGGATTTTAACAAAAATTGCTGTGAAGCCTTATATCAAACAGACATCACTTCCTTACGATCAATGTGTACCTTTGCCTTTTCTAAATAGAGTTATGGCCCCTGATTATCTACGAAAATACATTTTTGTGTTGAGTTTATGTTAATTAATCAAGTTTTGTTGAACATCAAACAACATTTTGGGTGGAAATTTTATATACAAATAGGATACCAGTATATGTTAATACTATTTATGATACATCAAATTGTTTTGCTATTTTGGAATAGAGGTATGGCCCTTAATTTACTTAGAAAATATGGTTATTGCAACAACTATCTTGAATTGTGTAGGGTTTAAACCATATAGTTTAGTGTGAAGTCTTAATAACATTAACATACTGGCAGATATTTAGAATCCGTTTGATGGTAGCTTTTAGATTTCTTAATACAGTTATGGACCTTTAATTTACCTGAAATTCCCAGAAAGCCACAAAGCAAATACTTGTCAGAAGCCAGGACAAAACAAGAATGATGACGATCAGACAATATTAAATAAACAATTACGCCTATTTAGGTAGAAGCACATGCATTCATTACGATATATAGTATTGAAGGATAGAGATAGAGAGCAGAAGAAGGCCCTTAACTATATACATATAATATAACTATATTCTTTCTAGCCTTCTATATTATATATCGTAATAAATTCCTGTGAGTAGAAGTTATCATAGGGTTCAAAATTAGTCGGGTCATCGCAACATTAATTGTAAAGCATTGTGGCGAACTGTAAATGGGTCAACATCTAAACATGCAGTGCATTGCATAATGATAGGGTTATATCCTATTTTGTTATGTTTGTTAACAAAAAGAGTATGATAATGGACCTTTGGAAACGGCCGAACACGACACATACGAAATATTGCAGTCTCGGTTTGATTGAGACTGTTCATGAGCGGTAGTGAAATATGCTAGCTACCGCTCACGCCCTCTTACCCCGGGTTGAGCAGAACTCAATATTCATAAAATCAACAGCACAAAATGTTAACCATCCCGATGATGGCATGCATATGGCGGTGGACATAGAGGATACGTCTTCTCCATGTCGTACGGCGTATGGTCCCAGTATCTAATAAAATGAAATGCCCCGAAGAGCGAAATAAACATAATGGAATTTAGTTGGGATCAGCGGTTATGAAGCCTGCTTATAAAAAGCAGACAACATATCCTATGAGTGGTTAAACAATACCCAGAACCTTTTATCGGCCGGAGTAGTGGAACCACCGAATCAAATATTAAGTAAGAAAACAAAAGAAATTGAAAATGTACCACCACCAACTAAATATAAGTATCGGGCTCAGCGATCTCCAAAGATCGAAGTTTAACACAGATTGTATGAATGTGATAATGACCAATAATCTTAAAAAGTCTGTACATATAGTCACCACAGTATTCACGCTGTGACATACCTTGTAGCAGAAGTGTTCTGACAATACTTTAAGTAAATCAGGGTTATGATAATAAACCTTCGCAAAGGTTTGTCCGGATATAAAACTCAATGAAGCACTATTAAAGCTGGAGTAGATGAAAAGCAAAACAAACTTCCAACTATGTACGGTATTCCTAATTTACAAAAACAGCCTAATAAAACACACTTTCTTCCTATTTCTAGTGTCTGCACCACTCTCCAAAGGTATAACGTCCTGTCTTACTGCCGCTGTAGATCACGTAACACAATATTGTGCTAAAGCTTATGCTAACTTTTGGATTAATATATTTTGGTCGTTATTACTTTCTTGAAAAAGAATGCAGTAAACGTCACTCAAACCTTTTCAAATATAAGCTTATTGCTCTTATTCAATATTTATTTTAGTGAATAAACACTAATGTTTGCTCAGCGTTATACTGCGGTAGAATACAATGTATTCTTTGGCATATCACTCCGCCATTAAAACAATCAAAATGGACTCTACCATTGCGTTTTCCATAGGGTTGCATTATATCGTTTGTTCTTACCATCACTTTCTAAAAAATCATAGCTCTAAACAGCCTACCTAAAATTAAAATACTAACCTAAATTCATCAAAAATGTCCAAAGTAAGCGGAATTCCGTTCAGCACCACCCCATGGCATTAATGGTGTCAGGTCGCGGATATGATTTCTGATAACCATTTTGATATTTTAGCTATGGCCATGTGACAAATTATGACGTAATCGCAGACTATTTTCTAAGACGTTGACAGAGTCACATGGTGATCCTGGTAAAGACTGGGTAATGATCACTGTTAAAAGGCTTATCAAAGGAGGTTGTCACCTTATTATTTTGCAACGCACTGCATGTTTAGTGGTTGACCCATTTACAGTTCACCGCTTTGCTTTCCACTTGATTGTGCGATCGCCGGAAAGATTGTGGACCTATGATGACGTCTACCTAAATCCTGAAAGGACGGTAACGTTCGATGGTTGTCTTTATTATTGTCGAGTCGTGTCCTTAACAGTGTCAAAATTGAAATGATCTCTCTTGTCATAGAGTTGGCTTATTATTTCTCAGTTTCAATCGCGAGATGTAAATCGAGTAAAGAAGATATAGCAACTATGAGAAATATTAGCTTTTTTGAGGTGAAGTTCTTTGGAAAGAAAGTATACGTAGTAAAGAAAAGAAAAGGTTGTAATTGTCCAAAATATCATCCATATACAAAGAGGTATAATAAAAGGCTTCAATTACATCTGCCTAAGCGTATCTGGTAAAACACTAAAAATGAAACCTCTAACATAACAAAACAAAAACAAATCTGCAAGAGTTGCACATTTCGTTCTCATTTGGGATTCCAACAATTTGTCTATAAACAGTAGCGTCATACTTAACTAGTTCCATATGTGTAAAAAATATTATCTTATATGAATATAAATGCTTCGAAAACAACTACGTGACAAGTCCACATAGTGTAATTGTCCAAAACTCTTCAACTGAATATTAGTGAGAATCAGAACTCGTTTACTGTAGTTGCCGTGTACTCAGTCTGCAATTTAAATATTTGCAAACATCAAGGGCGATAACTTTGTAAACCACTCCTCAATTGTTCTCATTGTCAAACAAAACCGAGACCTTAATAATATTACCCCAAAAAGCATGGAAAATCAAATGCTATTTATTACAAACATCGTGAAAACAATCACGCTCCTTAGTCAGAGGACGATATCCTCTTTGTTCAATTAGACTATTACACAGTGATTGATGATATTTCAAAGGAAAGTAGGAAACAATCAGACGATGTAATTTTTCGACAATTTAGAGCAATAACTTGATACTCGTCTAACCTGTCTGAAATCCGTTTGATATAAAGTTACACGCCAAACTGTGTGAAAATCGAAACCAATTTATTTAATGTGTTGTGTACGAAAGCTGAAATTTGCATTTTTGCAATAATCAAGGGCAATAACTCAGTAAGGCAGGTGTCAATTCTGCTCATTGTCATCTTGTCAAAGTTCATATTCATATAAAGTCTCACACTAAATAATTTGAAGATCGGAATCCGTTTACTAAAGTAATGTGTGTACTCAAGCTAAAATGTGCATATTCGTTCAATAACCAAGGGTAATAACTCTTTAAAGCAAGTGTCAGTTTAACTCAGTATTGAACTTGTCAAAGGCCTTGTAGGTATAAGGCCTAACACCATACAACATTTAGTGGAAATCGGAAACCGTTTACTGCAGTTATTGTGAACACAAGAAATTCGCATTATCCCTGGCACAGGACAAAACAAAATTCATAAAAGGTCTATAACTCTTGTTAAAATTAGTAAAGTGTAACATAATCAGGTCTTGATTCTGTAGTTTGATATTTCATATACACATATAGGTTTCAAATACTGGAACTGTATTTGCCTAAAAGGACGTGTGCACATTTCCGTTAAATGTTTGTTCAGCGATTTTCATATATTGGCTTGGTACGAATGGGTTACCGTAGAAATCGCGATGCTGTTACGAAATGCAAAGTATGCCAGAAGTCCATACAGTGGTTTCATATGTACAAGACCCCCATCTGTTAATATTTAAAAAATCAGGAGTATATCTTTCCGGGTAAACGTTTTCGTTTTTTTCAGGCTTGGGTCCCCGCCTAAATCCTAATATTGATTGTTTACAGCAAATAGTTATCGAAGCTTATCATTAATAATCATCTTGAAACACTGTCTAGACAAAATTATTTAAAATAGAAATGTGTAAACAAAAGATAAGGATAAACTCGGAATTTTAAATATAAATGTATATAAAAACAATCAAATAAGCGGCGGCGCAATGTTTAAAGCAGTGCATAAACTCCGAGTTTTAAATAGGAATATAACTGCTTAGCTTCTAGTGATGTTTGGTACTATTTTAACATGTTTTTAAAATATATGTTAAGTTTTCTGGTGGTAAAGCGTTATTCATTAATAATAATAATAATAATAATAATAATAATAATGATAATAACGATGATGATGATGATGATGATGAGGAAGAGGTGGAGGAGGAGGAGGAGGAGGAGGAGGAAGAGGTGGAGGAGGAGGAGGAGGAGGAGGAGGAGGAAGAGGGAGAGGGAGAGGAGGAGGAGGAGGAGGAGGAGGAGGAGGGATGGGAGGAGGAGGAGGGTGAGGAGGAGAAGGAGCAGGATAATACTATTAATAAAACTAATTATAATGGTCTTTATTCATAGTGGATAACATGATATTTAGTTATAAAATAAACCTCCATGACCCATGAATATAGCTATAACAATAGTGTTAGAAACCGCGTCAGTAAGCTTAGATTGATTTGATTAAACATATTTTATTGTCATATAAGTATGCAAATGGGTCGGGCCACAAGTTCTATCAAGATTAGTTACGGCCCTTCCCAATGTGTTACAGAAATGTAAACGGCTAAATAGTTACATATTTTTTTAACAAAGTATTGTAAACAAACTAACGATAAATATATGTATGCTGATATAGGTTCGTTGTTGTAAAATATAATTACGATAGAAGAGGAAAGGGGTGAGCTGTATGAAAGTTATGAAGGAAGAAGATGAGGTAGTAGACAATCTTCCAAAACAGTGAGTCAGAACAGTATTTACGTTTGAAAATGATTTGTTAGAATGTGTTAAGTGTTTGAAACGTTTGGTCTCACTAATGTAGGTCTGAAAGGCATTAAAAAATAATTCGTTTTCCGCGTCGGATATGTGTCCCCTCCCAAAAAGCAATGTGTTCAAGTTTAACGGATGAAAGCGACGAGTAGATTGAAACAGGACATGTCGTTGGTTTTGAAATATATTACACTTAAAAATGAAATGTTCGGCATCTTCCGTTTTATACCCATAATCGCAACTTGGTGACAGTCTTAGGTGATTTATATAAAGGTCGTTATTAAGATTGTTGCATGAATTGCGCATTCATGCATGTAGAACAGCAAGTGATCGTGAGCCATATAACAGGTAAATAGGAACTTAAGGACTAACGAATACAGATCTTAGAAGTTTTCGTTTAAAAACTGTAAGCGATTCGGAGTTTCTGATTTCGACTGATAGATCATTCCACATAGTAATAGCGGATGGAATAAATGATTTGGAAAATATTTCCGTTCGTCTTGCTATGGTCTCGTAGTTGTTATCATTTCTAAGCTTATACGGTTGTTTTCTTGAAGAAATATATGGAGGGAATAGATTGGTAACATACGATGGCATTATGCCACTATTTACTTTATAGACAATAGTAAGTTTTTGCATTTTCCGTCTATCTGATAATGATAACCATCCAATTTCAGTTAGTAAGTTATTGATGGATTATTCCAGTAACGATGCGAGCAGCCTCATATTGAACTTTTTCGAGTCTTTCTCTATCGTTAACAGAATAACCATCCCACACAATAGATGCATATTCTAGGATAGGGCGCATGTATGATAAGTAAATTTGATTTAGTGTTTTGCGCTTTAATTTGAATTTTAAATGACGCATTGGGCATTTTTGAGGCAGATGTTACAATACTGTTAATGTGTTCGTGCCATTTACCATCTGAACTAAAAATTAATCCCAAATGCTTGTGAGTATCAACGAATGGGAATTGAACGTCATTTGAAAATAGTTGTGGACGGCGATCAGTGTGATTATGGGAGAAAAATAATACTTCAGTTTTATTAGGATTAAACTGAACAAGCCACTGTTTCGACCACTGAGCTATAATGATTTAAAATACCCTCCATATCATCAATACTGGATGCGGATATTGAAAGAGAGCTATCGTCTGCAAAAATAGCGAGTAATGCTTAGCATATTTTCAGCAGTATCATTTATATAGATTACGAAAAGAAGAGGACCCAAAACCGATCATTGAGGTACACCAGCGTTCAAAGATTTAGTCTCAGATTATGTTGTACCGACCCTTACTCGCTGAGTACGACTTAAAGTTCTCTGGCCATGTTTTGTTTCATGAACATGTTTATATTTATTTAAATCGAAATCAATACGCAACAATAGATATTTACAATTCACACATTGTAATATCTGTGAAAAGCGATAACAAGATTTTATTTGATGCCGTAGAAATATTTTAAAAGGTAAATTAATCCACAGGTAAATGTATTTATCAATTATCTGGCAAAAGTGGTGTAGCTATACAATTTAGATTTACCTCATTTCCCCGTGCAGTCACGCATGCGAATAATACTTACTTTTACATACAACTTAGTAACGGTTTTAAATATATGTTTCTCTCCGGGACTATCAAGAAATGTTCATATGATGTTTAAGAGTTACATTTGTTCGTTGATAATACTACAAAAAAAGGTGGCCATTCATCTTTAAAAGATAATTTGATAGCCAAGACAAAATATTCCATTAATACCGTTTTGCTTTATCGTAAATAGAAGGCCAAGATGCCATATGCGATCAAAAGTCCTTGAGATATCATTAAATAATATACAAGTGTACTGTTTGGCATCGAAGTCTTGGCAAATGTGGTGATACATATCCATAAGTTGATAAACTGTGGAGTGACCTGGTACGAAGCCAGACTGGTATTTGAAAAAAGAGGTTATTCTTATGAAAAAAGTTATAAATATTATTTAAACATTATCCTTTCCATAACTTTTCCTACACATCTAAGTAACGTTATTGGTCTATAATTATTAGGGAGGCTAGCGTCACATTTTTTGAAAAATGTCATAACTACATCTGTTTTCCAAATATCCGGAAATATGCATTCGTGGAGTGACCTGTTAAAAATTATGCACAGCGGCTTTGAAATAATATGCATTGTTTCTTTAAGCATCTTGTGACTTATTTCGTCATCCCCGCATGCTTTGTTTATATTCAGTATTTTTATAATATCAACTATTTCTGATTCTCTTATGATACTATATTCTAGTTTTGTCGGTGTTTTAAGATCAAGATTTGCGTATCATCAACGGATGATATAGATATGACATAGTCATTTAGGCTGTTAGCCTTTTCTTGGTCTGATATAGAGTAAGAGACCTCACTATTTGGTAATATGGTTTTCAATGGTGGAATGATTTCTGAATGTTTATTAGATTTGATAAAATATTTTAACAGTTTCCAGTATTGACGCTGATCATTAACATTTCATTCCGTAATGACTTCTTCTATATTATTATAAAACTTTTCTTTTTCATGTGTCTTTAGATTACTGACTTTGTTTCTAAGCTTTTTGTATAAAGTTCACTATGATGTAGTATTATGTTTTACAGCTTTACGTTTTTGCTTATCACGTTGTCTTGAAACACGGCGTATTTCCGAATCATACCAAGGTTTGTCGTTTGGACGGATAGTAACATCTTTATAGGGAATACACATGTTGATTAAGTCTACAAATTTAGCAGTGAAATTTCGATAAGAATCATTTACGGAACCGTTATAAAGAAATGACCAATCTGTTTCGCGAATAAGCGTATTCAGTTTATCAAAGTCAGTCTTTTTATAAAAATCCATACGCGTCTAGTATATGTTGGTTTAGAACAAAAACTAAACTTGACACGAACATACGTGCCAAAGTGGTCACTGATGTCACTTGGTGTATTAATAATGCCAATATTAAAAACATGTATACAGTGGGATCTAATAGCGTCGAGGAATCATCTGTCATTCTAACTGGTTCAGTAATAACATATCATCTTAACATACGCATATGGCCTTAAAGGTTAATTGTAACATTAAGTAAAGAACCCTTTGAAGCTATCTTAAAACATTAAATATATTAATAAATAATTACAGTAAAACAAACTAGATAGTTTTTTATTAACTTTTTGTTTTGTTTTGTTTTTGTGTTTGCTTTTTAAATTAAAGTATTAACAGATTTACTTTAGAAGACGTTTAAATTAAATAGTGTATTATTTAATAACCCTGATGAATCCATATTCATCAAGCTTCTTAGCAATATTTTAACTTAAGTCGGATATTATCAATTTTGTAAACACCCTTTTCTATCAATTTAAAACGTTTTCTTAATATAGTTAATAACGTTATGGATGTACATATAACATACATCTAATTATTTATCTTAAAATAGATGGTTTGTAGTGCCCCTGAGAGGGTAATAAGCATATTTAAAAAATGTAAAAATCTTAAATTTTGACTTGAGTCTCTTTTTCCCATTAAGTTGCTTTATGATTATGGGCCCTGGTCCATCTTTCAAGATAATTGAATTGAATTGGATTTTATAGTCGCACCAACAGCTAAGGTCATATGGCGACTTTCCAGCTTCCACTGGTGGAGGAAGACCCCAGGTGCCCCTCCGGGCAATTTTCGTGCACGGGCGGGCACCTGGGTAGAACCACCGACGTTCCGCAAGCCAGCTGGATAGCTTCCTCACATAAAGATTCCTAGGCCCCTGAGGGATCGAACCTACAGCGGTGAGGGGCAAATGATTGCAAGTCAGAGACTCTAACCACTCGGCCACGGACGCCCCCCTTTCAAGATAATCAACGGTTATAAGTAGTAAACGTATACAACAAACGGTGTCGATTCTTACGGATGCCGCAGGTATACTATTATCGTGACTGGTTCTACTCAAGAAAAATGAGATGTTCTGCCACTAACACAAAACAATCGACAGTAATATATAGCCTAACATGTGCTTAAAATGACGTAAACCACCATTCAAACAAATCAACATGACAAAAAAAAATATAAAAAATAGTCCTTACCTATGATACAATTCCTCTAAATCCCGAAACTCCATTTTGTCGATTATGTTTTGTGGCGGCACACGGACATGTCCTTGTTTGTTCACAAATATGGTCGCACCCCTACTCTTGACTGGCCGTAGGTCGTATTTTGTTGAAAGTTCCTATAAAACCGTAACAGATTGAATTCACAAGGGAACGTTAAACGAAAACATGAAAATCTTGAAGTTTTTATCAAGCATTAAAATTAGCGCCTCGATTTATTTAATTATCTAGAATCGTTTTAACTTGAAACCTGCTTGCATATATTAAATACAATGGTGTGTTTTCAATTTTTCTTCGTTATTGGTGCAATATAATCAACCGTTAGGAATATGCAAAAACAACTGGGTTTATACTATTCTTATTATTAATATTACTAACTGAACATATGCCATGTTATGTAGAAAAACTAAATATCAAGATTGTCGTGTGTCCCTTTAAATCACGGTATCGAATTTCAACTGTACCACCCTATTACTAGTTCGCCTTTTTCTAAAGGTGATTTCCAGACAAAAATATTTATTTTGATTTCAACAACAGATTTCTCGTAAAAGTAGCAACGGCTGTTTCAAATCTAGCAATTATATTTTCGAGAAAATATGCACATTTACAGGGAATGATTGAGGTTTACCATCACTAATTACATGTAAACCTACATTTAAACCTCCGAGGTGTACTCGAATGTAGTTCCTATAATAAAAAGTAATCCCTCCTTTTTTTATGGAAATGGGCTTATAGGTAGGGGAAAACTGCCCATTTCTTTTTTGCCCATTTCGATTTTGTTGTTGTCTGTATATTAGAAACGTATTAATAGGATTTACTGGATCACTGATGAACATTTTCGATATTTCGACTCTATGCTTACACTTTGTGAGCTCATTGTACAGTTAACAGTCAGTATAATAACCTCATTGTACAGTTAACAGTCAGTATAATAACCTCACAATATATGCGTTCCGTGAAAGGCATCGTTTTCTAAGTTTCCCTGAAACTATTTATTTTTATCATTTTCGTTGATCGAATCCATATCGTCATCCCATTCGGATGCGTTGCTGTACGTTCAGGATATAAAACAACGTATCGAACGCTTCAAGGATGCGCTGACCCTTGTCATCGTGATACACTATTTGTGATAAAATCAATGGCCATTGCTCAATTATTTATGGTTTATTCTAATAAAATAGGTACTTAAATACCAATTGAACTTGCCCTTATGTGAATTGAACAATATTCTATTTTAACAAGAACGAAAGTCAAATTGAGAGATCAGGGAATATGTAAACTTATGGAGACAGCAATATATTATGCATTCCTACAATATTACTGATGTATGTACGTTGTCCTCATCGATCACTTACCGTCCGTTCTGTGGGATCAAGGATCAAAGAGTTAACATCCAGGGTTTTTTTCTGAAAGAAATGAAAGAAAGCTCTGTGGATTATTACAGTTCTGTGGGATCAAGGATCAGACAGTTAACATCCAGGTTTTTTTTCTTTTTTGTGAAAGAAATGAAAGAAAGCTCTGTGGATTATTACAGTGCAGTATTGGGTGTGCGTGGGGTGGGGGTGGGTGGGGTATGTACGTTGTCCTCATCGATCACTTACCGTCCGTTCTGTGGGATCAAGGATCAGAGAGTTAACATCCAGGTTTTTTTTCTGAAATAAATGAAAGAAAGCTCTGTGTGTGCGTGTGTGTGTGGGTGGGGGGAAGCTCTGTGGATTATTACAGTGCAGTAATGGGTGTGTGTGCGTGGGAGGGGAGGCAGAGGGGGAGGGGGCAACATTTGTAAGAATTGACAAAAGCAACACAGAAATATGTTTAAAAAAAAATATGAGTTTCGAGTGGGGGGGGATAAGGGGGTGAGAGGTGTGGAGTGGGGGCGAGGGGGGAAGGGGTGTCGAGGGACAACATATATGTGTAAGAATTGACTAAAACAACACAGAAATATGTAAAAAAAAAAAAAAGTATGTGGAGAGTGGGGTTGGAGTGGGGGGCGTGGGGGAGGGGGGGGGGGAGGGAGCCCATGCCTTAATCAGGGTGAAGTATGAATAAGATTCAAAATGCTATAAGAAATCCCAAACCAAAATTATAGATATAAACATGCTTACATGCAAACCTAGATCTGCCTTTATTGCACATTTCATGGCCCATCACAATTTGGGTTCCATGAGAGCCCAGAATTTGCAGAAGATAAAATTACTTACCCAACCCTTTTCAACATACTATAAGGAAACCAATTCCAAAATTTAGTTAAGCTTGGACAAGAAATGTAAGAGATATAGACCTGTAAACACAGCTTTCACGCAAAATTTGATGTGAAACAGACACATTTTAAGGGCTATCAGAATTTGGGTTCCATGGGAGCCCAGGGGTTACAGGAACCAAAATTACTTAAGCAGCCCTTAAGATAATGCTATAAGGAAGCTAATGGCCATATTTGGTTGTGCTAGGTTAAGAATTGTAAGAGATATAGACTTGTAAACACAGTTTACATGCAAAATTTGATGTGAAATGGGACACATTTTATGGGCTTTGTAAGAATTGTAAGAGATATAGACTTGTAAACACAGCTTACACGCACAATTTGATGTGAAATGGGACACATTTTATGGGCTTTGTAAGAATTGTAAGAGATATAGACTTGTAAACACAGCTTACACGCAAACCCTGATGTGGGACGCCGACGCCGGGGTGATTACATAAGCTCTCTTATTCTTCGAATAGTCGAGCTAAAAACGTTGAACATTCATTCACCAAATAAATCAAAACATAAGGCAAGCAATGACACAATACATGAATATATAAGGCAAGCAATGACCTAATAAATAAAACTGTTTGGCAATCGTTCACCAATTAAATCAAAACTTAAGGCGGGCGCAGACGCAATGGATGAAGACAAAATACATGCAAGTCAAGCACTGACCTAATAAAAACAAAACAACACATCATTTACCTAAATCAAGTCGTAAAGAGAGCACAGACGCAATATATGAAAATATAAGGCAAGCACTAACACTAACTAATAAAAGAAAAATGTACGTATCATTCACCAAACAAATCAAAACATAATATGAAAAATTAAGGCAATCAAAAACACAATACATGAATTAAGACAAGCCCAGACCCAAGAGATAACAACGTTAGACACGCAAATAAGAAGTCACCAGAACGTGATGTTTGAATCTAACAATCAAACTCTAACCTAAGCTTTAGACTCGGACTCAAAATAAATGAACTCTGTTGTATTTATCAAAACTCTTCAGTCCGCTTTTCGGGCTAGTTAATCTGAGTTCGTCATTTAAAGTCTACTTCCAAGCAGTCTCGAGATCTTAGAATTGTGACTGATTCTTTGACTCAAACATATTAATGAATATCAGCCCTCAGTTCGTCGAGAGGAAGTTGTCCTAACCCGGTGCAGGATAGGGCATACACGTTATACTCATTCATATTTATTACAAGGTGAGCAATTACCAGAATGTATACCCTGCTTTGCACCGTTAACGGTCAAACACATCTTATTCGAATGTGTAGACTTTGATCCTATGCGTCAAAGGTACTACGATGTTAATACTATGAAAGAGTTATTTGATACTGTAGATTTTAGTCTTGTTTTAGATTTCCTAAAAGAGATCAGACTATATAAATCATTGTAATGTGTTCTTATATATATTTACTTGTTTATATACCCGTTGACGGGCATTTGTTGATTTACATACATAGTTTATTTTACACTTTATCATCCCTTATTTTTTAATAGTTTTATCTTTATATATTTACATTAATTTTTAATTAATACTTCATTTTTCATGACCTATTTATGTGTCGACGTGCCGTAAAACACCATTCATTCATTCATTCAGCCCTCAATATATGGAAATGTAAAACAAGCATTTACCTTTCTGATAGATTCGTTCTTGGGACCACCATTATCGCCGGCTCGGAAAAAAAGCACAAGGACGATGAAGGAGACTGCAATGGCGACTAGCACCTTGAAATGTCGAGTTTTCAATATCCACATCCCGCCTTTGTCCAGCATTGACGCAAGTGAATCGAATGTTCCTTATTTCAAACTGTCTTGTTTATTCTAAAGAAAAGTACACGTAAGTAAGAACTGATAACATAAAATGTATGTTCGTATTGTAAAGTAAGACTAACATGAACACAAAGTTACTGTTCCGGTTACAGACTGACTCTGTTCTTTCTTTTCTTACTTTCTTTCCTTCTTTCTTTCAGGGCAGCTATTATGACAAAGCTTAAAAGAATAAATGTTCCCTACCTACCTTATTCTCAAGATTGTAATGTGAACCACAGAAATATGCTTTTACACTCATAAGTGAAAAATGCGATGACATAAGAAAATGTATTTTACGTAATGGTGATCATTTTACGTTGATACCATGGTACCACCTATTCTTACATATGGTTCTGAGATTTGGGGTTATGAATACTCGTTATCACATTTTTGACAATTATTACAGCAAATTTCGCAATATCTTACCTTATATCTTAAGTTCAAAATTGAGTTTTCCTAACTTATATGTTATATATTAATTATAAGAACGGTCCTAAGCAAAGTGTTGTTTCATATTACTGTTGATTATATTAGACGAATTGTACATTTAAACCTATAGTTGAATAACGGCTGCGTGTCCATTTAAATGTATAACTAGGAAGACATCCTTGCAGATAGAAAGATATGTATGAATATCACATACGTATATTCATATTATGAGTACGTAAATCCCATTACGTGGTCCGAGTATTAACTTTCATACCCCATCCAACCCCTTCTCCAAGACGTGAAGACGGGTTTTGTTGGGGTATGAAATAAAGATAAGTATAAAAGTCGAACAGAAAATGCAGCTTACACAGAACACACTCAATCCAAAAACACGCAAAAGGACAAACATGAATGGCAATGTTAATAAGGAATAAAGGCATATGACGTCACAAACACAAACAGGGTTGACAATAGGGCTACCTTCTTGAAACGGTCAGTGGCAAAAATGACCGCTGGTGGTTTAAACCAGGTTCTATGGTGAACCAAACCTCACACTTACCCTACTCTTATCCCAATAAAACGGGACAGCGTAAGTAAAGAAATCCCCGCCGTGAACTATTCTCTAACCAACAAGGCAGCATTAATAGGCAATATAAGTAAAACACAAAGATGCTCGTGTACATATAAATACAAAACAATAATAGCATAGAATGTCACAAAGAAGGTACTTAATGATTTGGCAGAAGCCAGAGCAACAAGAGAATACACCATTGAGGGAATGAAAAAACAAGATTGCAGACAAACTTCAAACGTCGCCGTCCTTTTGGTTAGGCAGACGTCATCATAGGGTCCACAGCATGTCCGGTCATCGCACAATCAAAGAGGAAAGCATAGTGGCGAAGGGTAAATGCGTCCACCACCAAGCATGCTGTGGGTTTCAAAATGATAGGGTCATAACCTCTCTTGACAAATCTTTTAACAAGTTTAACAAAGATAGTATGAAAGTGATCATGACCAAGGATCTTACGAAGTTTGTAAATCACATCACCATAGAAGTCAGTTTGTGATAGTCCTTGCCGCAGAAGAGTTATTACATTACGTGTATATTTGAAAAGAATATCAGGGTTACGATAATTGCAAAGGTTTTAGTACTTATATGTCATTTGAATCTTAATAACACTAGTTTACATGCATTCATACTTTTTATGAGCAACTCTGATCAACACAAATAATCACAATTATGTAAGTATGCATTTAAAATACTAACGAAAAGATTTTTTTTTTTTCTCAACATATCAAAATATACAGACGGTCAATGAAAACAAATTGCCTCAAATTCTTTTGTTTGTGTACTTTACCAAGGGATCCACCCCAGATTCAGTAGTTATTAACATTCACTCTGTTTTTGGGAAAGCTGAGTAGGTGTTGACATTTGTCCCAACGTCCGTAAGCTTACTAAAATACTTTCTTATAAGTAAATAACCACCCCTTTTTCTTGTTGATGACGTGTTTATCTTCATGAAGCAGTACCTGCCCCAGTGTCCATATAAGGTTTTTAAACATGGTCAGGTGATAATGGCAGGCAATATGAAAATCTTTAGTGTACTTAAGCCTATACATAACAATTTAAGACGTCAGTCACCTGTACTTTATCACCCTTCCATCACTCACAGATGATTTCCTATGTGTATATCATTGCATTAAGTGGTGTGTGCGCTTTTTCAATTAGTTTTTGTATACAGAGGATAATTTTAAAAAGTTGAATTTTCATAAATGGAAAAGCTCTTTTACTTAAACATTTTAAACTTATTTCAATAAAAGAAGAAATTTGCAAAGGTTCATAATTAGGAATTGATATGCATATACTGATAGACCGTCTCCATGGCCGAATAGTTAACGACGTTGCGTTGTAAACCTTCGTCTCTCATCGCTGCGAATTCGAATCCCACTGGGAGCTCGACTTGTGAAGAAGTGACGATTCTTACGGATGGCGTGAGGTGTACAGTTCTGGTTCTACCCGGGGAAAGTGGGTGGTCTGCCTCCACCACAAAAAATCGACCGTCATATATAACCTTACATGTGTTGAAAATGACGTAAAACACCATGCAAACAAACAAACAAACAAGCAAGCATATACTGATAAGAGAAACAGCAATAACAACTGAGGTGAGCCAAATGATTGGACCAAGTTGTCAGCAGTGTCACGTGACTATCGTCGCACTGACATGTACGTTTTGGCACATCACTAACGATTTTTCGTTTAGTGTAGGCGGTAAAGAAGTGGAGGACTATTTTACTTTACTATATACACGTTTAAGACTCTAAATCGTGAATATATGTAACTGTTACTGTTTTAAATAATGAAACAATTTATAGTAGATAACTAAAGACAAATATAGTTTTGTTTAAACAAGAAAAAATGAAGGCATCTATTGGTACCCGATGATCAATCGAAATAGGCCGTGGTAAACAAATCTCATAGTTCTTTGAGCGAAAATACACAGGTGAGTGCGGAAGCGCCGTCTGGTGGGATACAATGAGTTGTTTGGAGAGAGTTATCAGGGGAGACAAGTCACTGGTGCAAAAAAAAAAGGTAGCGGACAACAGATTTAGCATCAGTTTCGAATTGGCCACGGAAATTCTGAACTAAGGCGTAAATGTGAATATTGAATGCTTATCTCTTCTTGAAAACATTTGTCTTTACTTTATTTCTGTTATGACTGGTGAGAACGGAGTTTGAGAAACAATTTGACAAGCTTCCCTGACACCCTGACTGATTTCCATAGATTGTATAGGGTTGAAATGCGAAACTGAGGCTTTGTGGAAAATCTGTGAATTTTGTGTTTCTTTTAAAATGTCAACAAACTGCTTGAAATACTGGAACTTATCAATGGATGGTGAATATATTGGTATTGATTTGTAGGCTGTACTTCATGTTGACAGCAAGAATAAATGCAGCACTTTGTGATATAATTTGCGCCCAACCTGTGTGTGTGTTTTGACAAATGTCCACTTCGACTCGGAACAGCAACAGTTTTCGCGACTTTGTTAGACAGATTGAGTGAGACAGTATGTCGTAAGAGCTGTGGTTGAATGTTTCTTATATCTGATTTGTAAAGCAGTAGGTGTTGTAGATTAATTGGTGTTCTATTTCTTTTTGAGGTGCGTGACTAACTTGTACAGAGGGAGATAGTTGAATCCGAGTCAGTCCGCTCATCTGATACGGGGAGAAAACTGTTGTCTGCCCCCAAAGTATGCGATACTTTTTAAATCACACCTAAATCAGCATTAGCACTCGGGTTGATATTGTGGTATAGGGTTGATATTACGTATTCATAACTTTCACATCTGGTCAACTTCCGGTATGTTGAGATATTCAGTAGGTGAAAATAAAGGGGTTTACTCGGACTTTATCCAACCTCTATATGAAAAATGGAAATATTAGACCATGATATAAATTAAATGTATCCATATTGGTGTTTTAAAATCAGACAACACCAAAAAAAGATACATAGATGGACACACAAAATAAAGCTTTTAATATAGTATCACTACAAACTAGTTTTATAAAGGGCAAAAGTCAGTCGAGCACCAACGATAAACACCGAGTCTTCCCCCTACCAGAATGTGGAGGACTTTTATTTTATTGATCACTGATTGGTCAAATTATTTTGATGATGTCATGTGAAAGTTATGAATACGCTCCATATACTGGAACACATATTATCATAATACATCATTATAATATAATGGAGGCAAATACAATTATAAACTTGTGACTTGTCTCCCCTGATAACTCTCTTCAATTATATATGTTCCTTCAATTCTATGTAAATTTAAGATTGTCATAAAATCCCTTGGTTAGTGTATTCGTTAGTGTATTCGCATATAGAAACACAAACTATAATAATAAACCCCACCACAACCCATACCGTCCATGCATTAAAATGCAGTTTAGCCTAACTGCGTCGAAACCATTTGCCAACCGTTCATAAATATTCCTCAGAGATGGTGCATAGTTGATCTTGATGCATGTCTAAACATGAGCTACATGCATATAATGGTGCATAGTCAACAAGAAAAGTATAACGCATGCGTTATATTTTTCAAGTCACATACCTGTCGTATTCGATATGGAGATGACAGGAAGGTAAAGTGAAGAATTAAAAGGTACTGTATGAATACAGATAAGGTTTTATCTGGTCTTAGGTATACATTATTTAACATGTTAAAGGGAACATATTCAAGTGTTTTCAATTAAACGATTTACACCTGAGCTATTACAAAGGAAATGTCAGTGACAATGCTACAATATAATATAAAAGTCATATTTACTTAAATTTTACAAGTGATTATCATATGGGCCCTATTTATATTCATGTTTTAGTTGTATTCAGGCTCAAAACCGCTTCGGAGTTGCCGTTAAGGCAATCAGCTTTGCATTTTAAATGAATTACAAGTGGTCTTATAGAAAATATTTAATTTCTTTACTCCTTTATTTCATTATAATACTCAAATATAAATGGGTACCGAAACGTCGAGGGTAAAAATTAAAATAGATGCCGAAATGGTTTGATGCCGAAACGTCTAGGTGCCGATTCGTCTAGGTGTCGAAATGGTTTGGTGCCGAAACGTCCTGAATCGATCTTGATCACACAGACGCAAAAACTTGAGAATTGTCTGCATTTATTAATAAGCATTTTTCATGTACTGATCATTGGGACCCAATCTCCACGCAGAGTTATCGTTCCTTGCAATCACATATATGTCAGCTAACTACTAAATTACAAGATTTTGGTAAAACCTGTTAAAGTGGAATATGTTTGCCTAAAACTTATTTATTTCTTGTGTAAATATAATTTTCAGAATATCTGCAGATTAGATGTTGAACGATCTGAATAATGCACGAAAACAATTTAGTTTTAATCGGGACTATTTTACTACAAAGCTAATACGTACTTAGTTCTCCTCAATCGATACGCATATGTAAACATTTAAAACCGAAGCTCGATGGAAGAAAATTACTAAAGAAAATTAACTCATAAAAAAAAAGACATTATTTAATACAGGTCTATATATATTTTTTCTTTGCAGATCGCGCAAAAGGATTTATTATAAACATCGTCATAACCTTTTTGAATAATCACGTGACCTAACCGTTCGCCCTACTTCCTTTGACGTTGACAGAGTAAAATGAGGAACGAGTGTACTCTGGGTAGAGATTGATTAGGACCCTGCTTTAATTAGACTAATATAATATATACACAATAGTTTTCGTCTAGAAAAATATACTGATGCATTTCTTAACATAAAACACACGAAGGCGCATCAACGTTTCCTTTCTCCATTAATCTGTTTCCACAGCAACGTCATTTATATTTCTATACTTTTATTTAAAAATAAGATAATTGGTAGATTAAACACTATAAGAATCTTTCATGGGTTTTCCCAGAGAGGGAATTCCAACACGAGGTATATGTTACTGTTATACCGAGGGTTGGAACCGGATACCCATGATTGATTTTTTTTCTAGCATTTCATTTACATTCTGCGCGTTGACGTCGCCAACTACAAACGTTTTCATGTTTATGTCAGTGTTAATATCAGCGCGTGACTTTTATCTTCCCCCATGTGTAGGACTATAAGAATCTGTCATGGGTGTCCGGTGAAGATAGGGAATTCCAACCCGAGGTATAAGTGTTTTTATCGGAACCGAGGCTCTACCGAGGGTTGGAATATAAGAATATTTCATGGGTATCCGGTGAAGATAGGGAATTCCAATACGAGGTATACGTGTTTTTATCGGAACCGAGGCTCTGATAAAAACACTTATACCGAGGGTTGGAATGCCCTATCTGAACAGAATACCCATGATAGATTCTTTTTCTTGCATATCAGAGACATGTTGCGCGTTGACGCCGCCAGCTACTAACGTTTTGCATGTTTTCCGGCATACCGGATGTTGGCGCGCGTGAATTTTATCTCGACCCTAGGGTGAGATGGAAATATCTAGCCCCGGTAAAATGACGGATATCCTTGTCCGGTATGCAAGAATTCCCTATCTGAACCGAATACCCATAATAGATTCTTTTTCTTGCGAATCAGAGATATGTTAAGCGCTGACGCCGCCAGCTACTAACGTTTTGCATGTTTTTTCTGCATACCGGATGTTGGTGCGGGCGTGACAGAACAGGCTTTCCATCACCCATGTAAAACGCGGATAACCGTATTCGGTAGGCAAGAAAATAAGAATAAAAGGTATAAAGTTACACGATTATAGAATATGACTATCCACATGTGGCATGATATCTGTAAATATTATCAATATGTTAAAAAAAATGTATATGTTCTATTTGAATATGCTATGGATGATTCAGAAACAAACAAATAAATAAAAGGTATATATATACACATATATTCCGAAGAGATGTAAATATCTGCATTAGCAAATAATTTGCTAACTTTGCTTAGAAATATGATACACTAACTCGCACTTTTAATTTTGTTTTAAAGTTATAATTACCTACTTTTTCGTTTATCCACCTAAACACTTTACTTGGAGAGAAGTCCTACACAAAACGTCTAAACAGCTCAAATGGTTTAATGTAGACACTATTAAAGCAAATACATTTAGACCTATACAAAGAAACCTATGCAAAGAAAGGATTATAACGTAAATATTTGAATACTAAATAGGCGTTAAGTCAATAAAATAACAACGTGAACAACGTGTATATATCATTGCTTTGTGTACGTATTTGGACATACACATATAGGGTTAATCCGGGTAAATTCGGCCAGTTTTTGTGTAAGTCGGTAACCCTTCACTATATACAAGTAGACGATAGCGATTCAGCATTTTCGCTTAAGCCTATTTCAAAATGTACGATCTGTCTCAGTGGGTGCAAAACGGCGTTCTGTGTGTAAAGTAGTTGTATATAAAGGCAATGCAGGATATTCTGACCAGAATTATTTATTTTCATATGTCAGATTAACAATGTTATGCAATTAAGCAGTGTTGAACACAAGTACCTACACCAGTACACATATACATGCTAGACCATGTCAGATTCCTTGTCTATTGTTTTAGAGATCTGATTTCACACAAATACAGTCTATATGATACTTCACTATCATTTGGATGTGCTTATGTGCCTTTATTGTTTTAGAGATCAGATTCACACAAATACAGTCTGTATGATACTTCACTATCATTTGGATGTGCTTATTTGCAAGAAAACATACTATTTTATACAAAAAATATGGGCAAGGTGACAAAAAAAGAGGAATTAAAGGATTTAAAAGGGGCATTCTTTTTTTCCTAGGAAGATTTTAAATGAGGTTGCAAATGAGGAAAGTGTACCAGACACGGTGCAGAACATGCGTCCAACCATCGAGGAGGCGGAATTGCTAAGAGAAGACCCAATTCTACCGGCAGCCTTATGGAAGGATGCATGTATGGCAAACCTCGGACAACAGTGAAATTGCTAAGAAGTCGAGTTCCAGAATCAAGGTGTACACCAGAGGCTTTACATGGCGATACAAAAGGGTAAATACATTTCATAGATGATATTAAATGCTAAAATTGAATTTTATGCATATTTCCATTCTATAATTAGGACCTGTGATTTTTACTGATTTTTTAAAGTGTTTAATAGCAGAAAAGTACGTTTTGATAACACAATAACAACACTATAATTCAACATCAATCAACGTTTTCAGAGATTTTGGCTTAAAAAAACGGTTATTTTTAATTAATTGAAAAAATATAAAAATGCTATAAGTGAAAGGGGAGCAACTCTTTCTATCTCGGGTTAGGGTGAGGATACAGTTGTGTTATTGGGTTAGCATTATTGTAGTGTGTGTTGTTTTTGTTTTTGTTTCTGGCATATTCATCATGTATCCTAATAATAAAACAGTCTTTCATATCTATTTGCAGTGGCCCAATATATTGTTATAAGCTTTTCCACACTGGAAAGCTGTGGCCCATGATGAATTCAGTGTACCTTGAACACCAAAGCCCAGCCTGCAAAGGAGACCTTGCATTTGATCCCGACTGCGAAGAACAGCGTGTCGTTTGCTGGCGACAGCGTGCTGTGTGCAATCGGTGTCAGTACACATCTCATATGTTCAACCTATACGAGGAGATCGAGACTGGTAAACGAGGCCGAAAACCAGCAGCGGCCAATATTGGACTTAATGTCGCACTAACCCAAACACCGGTGGGTCCTACCAGTGTCAGAAAGATACGCTTAGCCAGCAATATTCCAGCATCATCTTTGACAGTGTGCCACTGTAGTCGGCGAACAAATAAGGGAGGCCAATATGGAAGACAAGTGCAACAGAAGGAATGGATTGAAAAAAACCACCAAATAAGGGGACGTCCCGAGCATGAAATTGCTATCCAGGCAGATGGCATGTACAACAACAGCTTGTATTCTGGTGTAGGAAGAAACCCCTTCCAACCTGCTACAGAAGTAGTTTATTTTGTAGCAGAAAACTAGCAAAACAAGCCAACATCAACTTATTTCCTGTATAACTCCTAGCAAGATATGTTCCAAACATGGATTTCATAGTCAAGATGATGACAAACCGTGTGACATCAAAAATGGCAAGTGTACGTCAGCAATCCTAATGGATAAAAACATTGGAGATGAGGAGTCATGGGCCAGAGAGGCATTGTTTGGTCTTCATGAGAGTGGCCTTGAGGCGAAATATATCACCACAGATCCAGACACGGCTGCTTACAGAGCTACATTTAATTTGTACAATACAAAACTGACTGCACCTCAAATACAAACTGACACACGCCATTTATCCGAGTGTCACAGAAAGTTTATAAAATCGAACATGTGTGTACAAAACATGATGTCAGGAAAAACTAAACGTTACCGCCAATTCTTACAAAACCAGTTTTCAATAGATCTGTGTGAGAGATGTCATGCAGAATTTAATTTGATCTACATGCAAGAACAGGCGGACTTTTGCCGACTTTCATCTAAAATACACCAGTGCATAAATGCAATAACACACTGCTATGCTGGAGATCATAGCCGCTGCGAGATTCATTCAAGAGCATGTAAAGGTCTAACTAATGATAATTGGAGGCTGCAAAACTTCAAAATTAACATTTTGAATAGTTCTAATGGACGTACAATGCTCGACTGTATAGAGTACAGATTAGGAGATCTGACATTACAGCAAACAAAATTAAATACAAACACACAAAAGGTAGTAGCTACTAACAGATCACTCAGAATGTCCTTACCAAAAAAATGTGACGTATTCCCGCAACTTTCCTGGACGCGCTCACAGTGCAGTATTCAGTGTAAACAATGGTCCTGGTCACTCACTTATGAGGCTCTGCTCTAAACTTAGATGCCTAATACCAGCAGGTGGTAAGGTTGCTTCAAGATGAATGGCCGAGCAGCGCAAGTCTGAAAAAAAGAAGGAAATGGATAAAACCACATCTAATAAAGCTAAGCGCATATTAAGACGAATTGAATTGTACCGGATATACGAAATACATCAGGAACAGAAAAACTACAAGCGAAGACAGCTCTTGATAAAGCAGCGGATGGTCAGAAATCAAAATGGTATGCGAAAACATAAGACGTTTAAAGTAGATACACTGCCAAACAAGGATCACACCTGTATGAGATCGCATCTGTCGCGCGGCAAAAAAGGACAGGCCGGACAATGCTCCAGTGCGCAGAACCCTAATGAGTAGCAGCGTTTCCTGGCGGCATTAGTTGGGCGGTCTTTTAGCACAAGATGGGATGGCGTCACACACAGCTTGCTGTGACAGGGGTGACTGACTTCCAAGTCTAGACGACCACCACTGCTAAACCGGGAAACGTCATGCTTCAAAAGGTGATGGTGCAGTATATAGGCTAATTTATGGGTGCTTTCACGGCTGCAGCTTCCATCTGGCCAGGTAATCTGCCTATAACCATAGCCATACCGGACCTTGCACCCCTGCCACAGCAAGCAAAAGTCACCAGAATGTCTAGAATTAAGACCCCCTGAGCCCTGTTCTACATATGTTTGCAGGCTGGTTTCAATTTTAAGCCAGAATTTGGCATTGTCAGCCATCATAGATCAATATAGAACCAAAAGGAAGTTTTGTACAAAAATCAAAACAAACCTGATTACATTTGTAGCACGTGAAGATACATGCGCCATGTTCTCTTTAGGTCATACTACACCAATTCATTTTCCATAGACATCCATTATAGCTCTAAGCTGTGTACTGAGCTTAGAGCTATAATGGATATTCTTAGTTTTATCAAAATAACGTACAAAAACCAAAATAAATAGCTTAAACCAGCCAGGCCAAACCCAAAAACTGGAGCGTCGAATTAAGAGTTACCAACTCATACTCCCTGATTTTACGCATATTCAATCACGGGTATTTTAAGATCCCGTAAATAAACCTTTATTTTTAATCGGCCCATGTACAATTTTATATGACCTGAACACCTGGACAGAGCTTTGATAGACTGTCATGAAGTGAAATGTTACCGTTATTTGGAGGGTTCGTTTCTTTAAACTTATTTATTTTACATCGATTGTAACGAAAGCTCTCTGAACTTATTTTAATCCCTCTCGATGACTTCCTGGGTATAACCAGTACTTCGCAAATTCAGATAAAATGCCTTGCCCAGGGACTCAACTCAACACATACGGTCATGGCGAGTATCGAACCCACGACTTTTCGATCCTGGGGCCAACGCTCTACCACCAGACCACAGCGCTCCACTGGTAATAATAAAAAGTAATTCTGGATGAACTTTCTATTACTACAGAATATATTCCGCCGGTCGAATATATTTCGTTGTGCTTCTACATGGTAGTAGGAAAGTGGTATTCTAACGCGTTTAGCAAAATCCTGCCATCGGATTGGTTGACGTTCAAAATCCTGCCATCGGATTGGAATGACGTTCAAAATCCTGCCATCGGATTGGTTGACGTTCAAAATCCTGCCATCGGATTGGTTGACGTTCAAAATATCGCAAATCCATTCATTGATGATAGCCGTTAAAACATGACGTCATTTTGTTTCAATGCAAACTCTCAAAAAACAAATATGCTAAAAATGGATATAGTTTGCTGAAAAGTTCATAAAGCTAACCTATCTTTAAATCGCAAATCGCATGCCCCATTGCACCTTTATTGTAATTACATGTTGATATTCTGGTATCTAAGCGATCAAAATCACTTTTTTTTTATAGACATGGAGTATTGAACTTTGCACCTGACCGCGGGTAGAACAATAAAAAATATCACTCAATTTTTTCAAGGATTTGACAAATCCTTGATTTTTTTCCAATATTTCGATCCTAAGATCTTTATCAAAAAATATATAATCATCTATATAATCATAAGCTGTACAAATTAATGGATGGATGATTATATATTTTTTTACTGTGTTGCGGAACAAAATGTAAAAATGTTTAGTATTTGTAACAAACTTTCTTGATAAAGAACTTAGGATCGAATATTGGAAAATATAGAGTGATATGTTTTACACTACTTCCCTTAGGAGGACATTATATATACTCTGTAAAAAAAGTTTTGGACCTGGCAGTGTTCAAACCCGTACAATGATCGCTAAACCATGACATTCGACCATAACCATTATTATCTCAGTTGATAATTCACAATAGATCAACAATCAACAATAATTATCGTTTACAATGAAAGTTTACGAAAAAATAATAATCTTTTTATTGGTTACTCGAATGTGTCCGTAACTGTTACTTTGTATGGACTTTGCAACATTTTTTACAGACCCTTTGTGTGTTCGCGATATTTTTTAAAAATCAAATCTTGTTTGGAATTTAATGTTTCTGGTACCAAATTAACCGGGTAGGGTAGACCTTGGTTACTAAAAAAAGATACTTAAATTCTGTCCACTAGTTTTATTTTTCTATGACTTTATATACCCTGGTCCAAAACTTTTTTTACCGAGTATATTTGAATCATTTATTAGACATAATGTGAACGGTGTTTTGAACTTTCAGCGGGTCAAACATATCTTATTGTAGCGTGGTCACTGAAAATTATCTTCGTAATAGCACAGGTGTAAATCGTTTAATTGAAAATAACACCTGTCATTCCAAAAGTTAGAATAAAAGTGAGGATAACAGTTAGAGTAACAAGTTAGAGTATGGCAGGGAACTGAAATGGACATGCTACAAAACAAATAGAGGTTTCATCTCGTTGGTTAATTTAAACACATTGATGGGATACGCTCATCTCGATGTTAAATTAATATATTTCAGACATTTACATGGCAAAACATTAGAATTGAGATCACCATGCTAAGAGTTTCAATCTGGGACGGTATGTGGTTGGTTTTACTCTCCTGCATTGCCGTGAAACGAAATTGCAGACCGTTAAAACACTCATATATACTCGTACCGTCCCAGATTGACAATCTTAGCATGATAATCTCTTAAATTGAGACTCGATATACCCCCTTTAAGTGATACTGTTGTTTTTGAGAATTATCTGCTACTTTGTAAATTACCTTTATGAAGAAAAAACAAAGCAGTGATCAGTTTAGGTATACTAAATACACACCGTTGTTGATAGTGCTAAATTGTTTTTAGAACACATATAAAACACAAATAATTAAAGCATGCTTCTATGTTTTAATAGGTTTATTTCATAAAATCATTTCATTGGGCGGGTCTCATAATCCGGTACAGAGTTGAATAATACCACTGAGTGTCACATTGGCTTCAGTTAATATTTGCAGCACCGTAGCCAGAGAGAAAAAACACCGAGGCAAACGCGAGGCTTGGGGTGAGATTATTCCGGAATGGGGTAGAGTTTTAGGATAATGGAATACAGATCCTTGTAAACGTATTTAACTTAAATCAAAACACACTCCATTACCCCAAGTAGGTGTGCAAATCAGCTCTACCTGAACAGTGCAGAATATAAAACCACAGGAGCTAGTCACAGCTAAAGCCGCCGCTATCATAAATGTATTCGATTTAAGAACGCGTCGACAGCCGTTGCGTATTTTTTATAGCGCCGCCATGCACTCGGGTAAAAACAGTTGAATGAATATATAATCAATATATAATGTAAAAATGGGAATACGTTTAAAATATCTTTATAATATTTACAACAAACAATGTTTAGCGCGCAGAGGCGTCATTTGAAACAGCTTTCTGTTGCAATTTCAAGTATCACTGTAACATTGTTGAATAACAATATCTTACAACTCTTCTCAATGATGTTTGCATTTCGTTTTATTACAGTGAACCGAACCTGTGTATTTTCAGGACGATCATAAACTAGTATTGTGTAATAACTTTATTTTAAGCGTTATATCGTGTCTGAATTTCTAAACGAATTTCTAAACGTACAAATTGAATACTCATCAAATTATAATGCTTTATCAAAGGGAAGGGTTGTCTAGACGACAACTATTGTGTATATAGTATATTAGTCTAATTAATGCAGGGTCCCAATGATCAGTACATGAAAAATGCTTATTAATAAATGCAGACAATTCTCAAGTTTTTGCGTCTGTGTGATCAAGGTCGATTCACGACGTTTCGGCACCAAACCATTTCGACACTTAGACGAATCGGCAGCTAGACGTTTCGGCATCAAACCATTTCGGCATCTATTTTAATTTTTACCCTAGACGTTTCGGTACCCATTTATATTTGAGTATTGTATTGCAGTAAAGAAGTAAAATATTTTCAATAAGATCATCTGTAAGTCATTTAAAATGCAAAGTTGATTGCCTTAACGGCAACTCCGAAGCGGTTTTTGAGCCTGGATACAACTAAAACATGAACATAAATAGGGCCCATATGATAATCACTTGTAAAATTTAAGTAAATATGACTTTATATTATACTGTTGCATGGTCCCTGAAATTCCCTTTGTAATAGCTCAGGTGTAAATGGTTTAATTGAAAATACTTGAATATGTTCCCTTTAACATGTATAATAATGTATACCTAAGACCAAATAAAAACGTATCTGTATTCATACAGTATCTGAGGGCTGGCGTGGCGCGGTCGGTAGCACGGCGGATTTGTAACCGGAGGCCCCGGGTTCAATCCTCCGTGGTGCCACTGAGTTTCATTGGTGTGTTCTTGGGCAAGTCGGATGGGGACGTAAACCGAGCGGTCCCGTGTATCGGTCTATCCTCCGAGCACGTTAAAGAACCATAGGAATCTATTCGATAGTAAGAGTAGGGCACGGTTCCCGGATTCCTTCCCCTCACTCTGGGGCGGCTCTAAATAACCTATACTGTGTTGATGAACCGTTAAACAACATTCATATCATTTCATTTCATTTCATACAGTATCTTTTAATTCTTCACTTTACCTTCCTGTCATCTACATATCGACGACTACAGGTATGTGACTTGAACAAAGCCTCCACAAACTAACCCATTATTAAAAATCGTCTACATATAACGCATGCGTTATACTGTTCGCATACACAATACGTTTATAGTGTGCGGTGACCCGACATATTGTGAACTCTATGGTGACGACTACCTAAATACTGAAAAGAAAATTAACGTTTAATGGTTGTCCTCAATCTTGTCTTGTTTGCCCTTAACAATTATACTTTTGTTGCTCTGTCTTCAATGAGTACTTATTTTGTGTCTTTCTATGCTTTTTTTTTTTAATATTCATATATATAGGAAGAAGTATTTGCGAACAACCAAGGACAGACAACCTTCGGACGAACTACGGCAGGGCGCCTAGCTATGATGACAGACACAGAAATCAAACGTATGCATTCACTTCCTAAATAGGATAGCTGCAACACACGCTGATATACTGTATCTCTACATCATAACCCACTCGTCTGGAGGCACAATTAACACACACACACACACACACACACACACACACACACACACACACTTATAGCTAGTAGTAGTAGTAGTAGTAGTAGTAGTAGATGTAGTAGATACACACACACACACACACACACACACACATACATGCATGCATACATACATACATACATACATACATACATACAATTATAGCTAGTAGTAGTAGTAGTAGTAGTAGAAGTAGTAGATACACACACACACACACACACACACACACACACACATACATACAATTATAGCTAGTAGTAGTAGTAGTAGAAGTAGTAGATCTTTATTTCCTCCAAGAGTATACATATATATTACAGTCAAAGTAGTCAAAATATATACAAATCAACATATAAATGACAAATAAATCAGTACTTTAACTATTTAAAATTCAGAATATTTACAAATCACATATGGCACATACAACAAAGATGAATTTAAGTCATCAATTCCAAATGAAAAATAAAATCATAATGATAATAATAATAATAGTAATAACACTATATGGTGGTGATTAAAGGTTGTAATTATCATAACACCATGTGTCCCTTGTCGAAACGAAAAACAAAAGATTACAAAATGTGTTATTAATTACGAACCTCCTTGTTTAAACGTTACTATCGGCAAATCTATATTGTAATACTTCAACAAAGTGAATCGAATTTCAATTAGAAATAATAGTATACCACATGAATGTCCCTTGTTGAAACGAAACACAAGGTTACATAGTGGGATATTAAATAAGTATCATTGTTATATTTATTAAAATATACATTTTTCATATATAATGATCAGTGTTTGATTGTATTTAAACATATGTTTTATAATTTATTTCCGATAGGCTTAAAAGCCCGTGAGAATACAACATACACTTTCACGAACAGTGTAGGTATTACAGTCATAGAGCGGGTGCATCCTTACATAAATCAATTACAATTCATCACAATTTCCTTAACTCATTTCATATTCTTTTAAAGTAGGACCTAATTGACATATTCCATTCTTGAAAAATTCATTAACATACAGGTCTGGTCCTCCACCTTTGCCATTTTTAGGTTGTTTAACAGCCATTTCTAATTCATTATCAGATAATGTATTATCTAATTCCGAGAACATAACTGCAAACTCGTCATTAACATATCTATCATTAAACATAATGACATCATCATCTGGTGTAAAAAAACTGTCATCAGGATTGTTAATTGCCTTAAAATATATACTAAATTCTATTTTACCCGTTTTTAAACCACAAAGACCTTTTAACATATTCCAGTAGGATTTTGCATTTTTATACCGAGCTTTTATAAGTTTCTGTGTTTCATTTTGTCTATATTCAAATTTGGCTTGACGTATAGCTTCTTTATAATTTGTTCTAGCTTGTACCATTTGTTTTCTTTGTATTTCATTTTTGTCATTTCTAAAATTATTTAGTTTCTGATAAAATACATATTTACATTCTGCACAGTTATTGTTTTACCATCTTTTATTTTCAAATACATCGTTGTTTACATCGTATTTGGAACAATTAGTGTTTATATTCCTTTTAAGCATTGGTGAACAAACACCATCAATAATATTAGATAAGTCATGCACACAATTATCAATATCATTATCACTATAAAAATTATTTTGCAAATCGTTTAAATGCATTATAGTTTCATCAGAATCCTGGACTATTGGTATTATCAACCCCATTTTTAAAAACAAGGGTAATAGAAGTAAGGCGGAAAATTATCGACCGATTACACTATTAAGCTGCCTAGGTAAACTTTTTACAGCCATAATTAACTCAAGGCTACAAGATTTTGCAGATGCCAACAATATAATAAACGAGTTCCAAGCAGGCTGTAGACGAGGGTTTTCTACAATAGACAATATGTTTGTACTACATTCCCTGATTCAAATATTACAAAATAGTAAGAAAAAACTGTTTTGTGCATTTATTGACCTAAAGCGAGCATTTGATACAGTTTGGAGAGCAGGGCTCTGGTCGAAACTCATAACATATGATATTAATGGCAAATGCCTGACTTTAATTAAAAATATGTATAATAATATTAAATCATGTGTAACAGTAAACGGTGAACAGTCTGACTTTTTCCCATGTAACATAGGCGTTAGACAAGGTGAAAATCTTTCACCAATCTTATTTTCATTATATCTTAACGATTTAAATGACTTTTTTGCAAGAAATGATACTGTAAATGGTATTAATCTTGAGGAAACTGAAGATACTATGTATACCTACTTGAAACTGTTTGTCCTTTTATATGCCGATGACACAGTTATAGTATGCGAAAGTGCTGAGGATTTACAAAACGCTCTTAATACATATCAGTTATATTGTGAAACCTGGAAATTAACTGTTAACAAAAGCAAAACCAAAGTGTTAATTTTTTCAAAAGTTCGACAAAGACAATTTCGTTTTATATATCAAGAAGAAGAATTAGAAATAGTTACAGAATACAAATATTTAAGAATTCTTTTTAGTAGAAGTGGCTCTTTTTTTAATGCCAAAAAACATATTGCAAACCAGGGTCTCAGAGCATTTTATAGCTTAATGAAAAAAGCTAAACGTTTATTATTACCTATTGACATGCAAATTGATATTTTTAACAAAACTGTTAATCCTGTACTTCTTTACGGATGTGAAATATGGCCCATTGGGGATTTGGAAATTTAGATGTCATAGAGCGGGTGCAACTTAAGTTTTTAAAATATATACTTAATGTTAAAAAATGTACACCTAACTGCATTGTATACGGAGAAACTGGCGTTTTTACGTGTTACCTCATTCTGGGCAAAGTTAGTTGTCAAAAATGAGAAAAAATTGTCTTTTAGTATATATTCTATCATGCACAAACAATCCAATGAAACACGTATTGATATTGCTAAAAAGCGTTTTTGTTGGCTTAATGGTATCAGAACTATTCTTATTAAATGTGGCTTTAATGGTATTTGGACAAGCCACGTTTTCTCTTGCTGTATGTCAAAAGCTGAAAGACTTGTTCCTTAATGAATGGTATAACACCATAAAAACATCAAGCGGATGTACAACATATAGACTTTCAAAAGATACATTTAACTTTGAAAATTATTTAATAAGTACTCCAAATAGACTTCTAAAATGTATAATTAAATTTAGAACGAGAAGTCATAAATTACCTATAGAAATAGGAAGATGGAACACTGTAGACAGAGAGAACAGAACATGTACACTCTGTAATCGTGATATAGGAGATGAATATCATTATCTTCTTGTTTGTAACGAATTTTCAGAATCGCGATCATTACTTTTAAAATCAAAGTATTATTCCCGACCAAACATCATTAAATTCAAAAATCTAATGAACACAACAAACAAAACAGAATTTAGGAAACTTTGTGAGTTCGTTAAAACGATTGTAATTCATACGTGAGTGCAGAGGACACTAGACAATACCTTTTCCCAGGCTTTCGTTTTCGTACTATATGTGTCAAGGTATTGACAAGCGGGTGTACCTCTAAATACGATTCTTAAAATTGTTGTATTTGTTATAAAATGTACTATAATATCGTGCATGTTAACATTTGTTTTTTATATAATTACCAAAACTATATACAAAACAATGACGATTAGCGAAGAAGAAAAAAAAATCTTACCTGTAAACAGTTATTCCAATACTACTTAATCCCTGGAAAACTAACACCTCATACATAGATATAGACAGGCGCACGGACGTCTCGTGCAAGTAGTGACGTGCTGACTGCTCGCACAAAGCAGACGAAAATATCACGTGTTATTTAGTAGTATTTAAGTCGAACGTGTGCAATGAAATAGTTAAAGGGATGTAAGCACATTCTAAAATCTAAAATATATGTTGTATACATGCACGTTTAATTTTTTCCCGGAAAATAATTGTCCAAGCACAGAGTGTTTAGCTCTTTAATATTCTATTGTTTTTTGTGTGTTTTCTTTTTGTTTTTTATATTATACTTAACCAATATTTACAGATTGAAAATGTAGATTGTATACACTATTACAAATATGTTGAGGAATTAACGTTTAAAGTAACTCTCCCAACAATCTACACTTAATATATGCTATTTAAATAATACACATTGTACCATTTTTACATACATGCATGTTTGAGCCTTATGATATGTTTACTATATTCATGACCTCATGATGTCATTACTGTAATGAACCGAGTGAATAAAAGATTTGATTTGATTTGAATCTAATGCATTCATATAATCGTTTTGAGTCATTTTCGTTAATATAATCACTAATAGTATTCTTTTTGGTAAAACAAAACGACCCCGTGACAATACAATGATCAGATTCGTCAACTGCGAAATCAAATACATAATCAAATACTTGCTGCAGATATAAAAAATAATCAATAAGACTACTGCCACGGTTGCTTACACAAGAGTTTTATCATTCCCGAACCTACCATTCATAATACGTAGACCGGTATGCTTGCAAAAATCTAACAATAGCACTCCGTTACTACAAAACGATTCCTTCATTGAATAGAAATAAAGGGGCCGATTTTTATAACAATGTAGCTGATTTCTTTATTGAAGCGAACGATTTTTTATAAGTCCTTATTTGTGTACTAGTTTAATATTATCTATGACTTTGGAATTTATCCCGAGGCTTGGTGTACGGTGTAATTGGTGTAACGGTGTAATTGTCCCTATTCATAAAAAAGGTGATATTGGTAATCCTTCTAACTACCGAGGAATTAAGATATTTTCTCTAACGTTAAGAAACCGAATAAATAAGTGGTGTGAAACCGAACATGTTTTTAATGACGCACAATTTGATTTTCGTGACAAGCGCTCACCACTGATTGCATTCTGTTATACAAAAGGTATTATCGACTAATTCTAAATTATGTTTTTTTTTATTTGATTCTTTATTTTCCTCCCAGTTGTAGAGCATACAATATAAGTTTACATATAAACATTCAAACAATTCAATAATAATATATACATGACAACCAGTAATTTAGGGACAAATATACGCAGTAACACAGAAGTACTACTACAATAGACAATGAGAGAAATTTTGATATAGAGTAAAGTATAAGAATAAGTTAATATATATACATTCATGTTGGAATCTTTTAATATAATTAAACTGATTCCATGACTGTACTCGTATGTTTGCTTACACTTATAATTAATGTGCAGGTTAATCTAAAATACTTTTCATATTCAATATGTACAACAGACGTATATAGTCATATTACAAAGTGTTAACAAATTGTTATGTTTAAAAATAAACTACGTAGTAATCGAGTCCATACCCAGCCTTTATGAAACGAAATAAAAGATCAGGTATGGAATCACACATAGTTTACTTCATCTTACCAGTTTATCAAATACATTCTTGAAAAATAAACATCATAACATCACTCTCCCTTATGGAAGCGAAATATAAGGGAGAGTCAATGACATTACATTTTAATTTCTATATCTGTATTTATTGATTATGAAAAAGCATTTGATACTGTTATAAAAGATGCTCAGTGGGTGAAATTACTTCAATCTGATATTAGCTGCAAAATGGTACGTATGATACAGGCTATATATAACAATGTAAAATCATGTGTTAAACTTTCATCGAATATGGATATGTCAGAGTTCTTCGACGTCACGTTGGGCTTGAAGCAAAAAGAGTCACTGTCGCCCATTTTGTTCATTTTGTTTATTAATGATATTGTCGCTAATATTAATTTTGATACATTGTCTGATAATGACATAAATATGCTGACAAGGTATCTGATCCTTTTTGCCGATGATATTGTGTTATTTACAACGGACCCAGATAGCCTACAGTCTCAGATAGATAGTATTTACCAATACTCACATAAGTGGGGTATATTCTTACATGCGACAAAAACACTACCAGGTACCTACATAGGGGTGGTATTTTGAGAAGGTTTAGATGTACCTGAATTTTGTTGTACAGAGCATCATCATAAGTGTTTTTGTTTTACTATACGTACACCAGGTAGGCTCGTCTGCTGGATCTATCCTCCGAGCAGAGAAACACCGTAGGAATGTATTCAACATAAAGAGAATGGCACGAACCTGGGTCCCCCGTTTACAAGTCCACCGCTCTAATGGACTACTCCAGCACCATCACTATATAATCACTTATCAAGAACAATAAATCATTTTCCAAGTAATCATCTATCCATCCTCCTTGAATATTTTGTTATCCCCATCTTTTACCTATGAAGGGCTACTTTTGACTAAATACCATTACGTGGTCCCGCCTTAATTCCATTAAGCGATCGGAAAGGTTTTATTAGCAGAATTTTATAACGGATATTTTGACAATAAAACAAAAAATACGATAACCTGTTTAAAATTACTTCAATGTTTTAGTTTTGCAACATGCCAACTTTTTAAGCCGAAATTAAGGTTTTATTTCATACCCCAGCCAACCCCGTTTTCGCTTCTTGGAGAAGGGGTTGGATGGGGTATAAAATTTGGTACTCGGACCACGTAAGGCTGTCCTGGAAAAATCGAGTAAAGTACTCTGTTATATCCCACCCTGTCTGATGTAAGTAGTTTCCGTCCTTTCTTATCAATACCCCATCATAACCTGGATATCCCCACCTTTACTAAGGAAGATTACTTCTATCGAAGACGCCACTTCTCTAGACAAATCAGTTATAGGTTGAATTTGGGTTGCTCTAAATAACTGTGTGTTGATCAGCCGTTAAAGAATAGTTTTACTTGAGAGAGAGAGGTGGGTGGGTGGGGTGGATACATAAGAATCCAGAAACACTGCCTTACTCTTACATTCGAATAGATAAAAATGGTTCTTTGAGGGCAGCAAATCACATCCTTGCTGTAAAAACATTGACACAACTTTAGTTCTTGTGGTCATAAAACGTCCACTGAGGTTAATAACCATGACAGAGCTATTTAGGTTTAATGGGGGAAAATAAATAGTTAATTCCTTGAAATATTAAAGAAATATAAGCATAATGCTGTTTAAATCATCAAAATCCATCAAGAAATAAAAAAGTTACAGCAGTTTGAACTTTTAACATCTTGGGTTTTTATCTGCCAGACACAACACGCGTCATCAGTTTTTCAACCAGTTATGTGTAAATACATGCTTCATTTGTTGACCTGGCGGTTTTTGAACGCTGATGAACGTCAAATTATTTCTTTGACCTAGATTTAAAAATAGAAATGATCACAGTTTTCCATCAAATTTTATATTTGTATATTACCCATAGTACCATCTAACATTGGCATCTAATTTGAATAATGAATTTGTTTGGCTATCTAAAGGAAACACCATTACATCAGAAGCACCTTTTCTGCCAGGAGCTAAAAATAGCGGGCAGGTTTCCCCAAATCCGCTACATGTGACATTTTCAGAAAATGTTTCTTCTAATGATACTGGCTATAAAATTTAAAGTTAACACAACAAAATTGAAAATATAACTGTAGTTGACAATATGTCATTATTCTGATATGTTTAAAGCAATTGTGTGCTGATATATTGGTTTATAAACTTGACCTAGTTTGTACTGAGGCAGATAGGAAAATCCAAAATGGCGGATCCTGTGTCATGGTTACTGAGTGAGTGAGGATACACTCCGATACACGTAGCCGCTCGGTACACGCTGAAGTAATCCACTGGCGACAGCGATAACTCGGATTCAGAGGCGGACGTGCTACCCACTGAGCCCGCCGATAAATTGTTATTTAAAAGTTAAATGATCGTTAAGTGATTTGTTTGGGTATAACATTAATGAACGGGTACCACGTAACGCCTTATTTCTAAACATATTTCAAAATACGATCTTTCTAGCTTTGCCTATGTTAAACCCTAGTATAAAGTGCGAGGTGACCTAAACTATCTTAAATATTAAACGTGTGTAAACGTGTGTTACCTGCAATTAAAGTTATCCTGCAGTTGCTTTTTGCACAATGTTCATATTACTCTAATATGTCCACACATTATGTTTTGCCTTTGTGTGTGTGTAGTTCTAAGGGATTATGTTTTGCCTTTTCGGCTATTCATCGGGTAACTACGTTAAATATTAGTTGTGCACTACTGCGCATAATGGCGGAGTGTAATTTGATCGGCAAGTATATTTGCATAAAAACTGTAATATGTAACATGAGCTCGTCTATGTTATCGGTGTATTCAATATGAAACGAAAGATCATTATGTACATTGTCCAAATACACACTTATTATTTTCGCAGATACGGTTGACCTTGTTACAAATGTTTTGGGTATTTTGTCGTATAATAGTCGTATTTGAGTATTTCTTTCACACTTCCTTCAGTTTATCCAAAAAAGAAAGTTCGCTAACTGTTGTAAATTTCGTACGATATTGGTGATTTTGGAGGAGATGCCTCGTAGAAAACGAACATAAATAAGCGCACGGTATGAGTTTGTTATATATACATTGCTCAGTACTGGTTCTACCCAGGAAGCCATCGAGAGTGATTAATGTAAGTTGAAATAACTGAAATAACTTGCTTCCCATTCGATGTAAAAGAAATCTATTTAAATTAAATATATATATTACATACCATGCAGTTCCTTATTTCTGATCCAAATCCACAATTTATAATAGCACCTCACTGTTGTCGTTCCGTGTTTTAAAAATGGTCACTCTTCTGACAACTTAAAAGAGCAGCGAGAATATCATTTTTAAAACCAGATCAAACTGCGTTTGCTTGTTTGGCTGGCCGCGCTTGTGAATGGCACACGTTTTGTTCGATTGTTTCATATAGTGTGTATAATTCATTTCATTGGACGATCTATAAACTGCTGTTCAAAATGGAATTAAATACGTCAGAAAAATATCAATAGATTTATAAAATATTCATTCAAAACATGCGCACGTCCTGGTTGACAAATGTGTATACCTGATCTAATAAAGACACTGCTAGCCATGCACATGGGTATGAAGATACAAGGTAAACTCCGATTAATTCATACGTCGTCTGCTTCGTCGGAGTAAAACTGTCTGCTTGCGTGATACAGTGCTATTGCCTTTTTAATTCAGATACCACTATTGATTTGGGGCTATGGATTGGTTAAACAAAATGTAGGGTTGAACAAATATAAGGTATATAATGATTTAATTGACCAATATGAATATGTTCCAGATGAGCCCCTAATACGGACCTCGCTTGACAAAACATGTAATTCGTTCGGGTTGAAACGTATTGATCTTTGTAAATCCATGAGTGTACGCATAGTTAACGGTCGCTTATTTCATGATTATGACTGTGTAGCTTATACTTACGCCTCAAGGCAAGGTTCATCTGTGATTGAATATTTGTTAACAAAAGAATGTAGGTCGTCAATAAATACTATAGTTTGCAATTTTACAAATAGTTTGCGTGATGTTGGCGATCCACTTTTTTGTATAAAGGTTTTTAATAATTGTGACGCTCCTTTTAGGGTAGGTATAAAACGCGGACTAACACACGCGGACTAGCGGACTAGCGGACTGCGGACTGCGGACCAGTATGGTATTACACGCGGACTGGTATTTTGCGGACCATGTAAATAGATGGGACAAATAATACAAATATTTTGGGTAGCAAATATTAAAGTTAAACAAAATAAGTATGTGGTGTATGGTAATGGTCATTTGAAAATAGATTTGCATGAAAATAAATCGTCAACTGCCAGTTGTAATTAGGTTCAATTGATGTTTAAAGCAAAATAATTTACAAAAGTAAAGTTTTTCGCGCTATGATTTAGTGACAATGATTGTTTGAATGTAATCAGAGATGAAAAAGAACTTTAATCCCTGTTTTAATTAAAGGTTAATTGTGAGATAATGTTCAACTACTGTCTTCAAAAGAACGTTGTTTGCATTTATCTAATTTACTTTAAAGTCTTACAATTACACTAACAAACATCCGTGGATTCAGTAATTAATATTCGAACCAGATGTAAGATGTTGATCACACTTTCATGAAATAACGTTTGATCTTATATTTATTTCAATATTTTTGATATCAAACAGTCTTATAATTATTTTCACTCATTTCTACAACATTTTCATTGGTGCCCTGTCATTGCTCATTGTATTATAGTATCTTTAAATATTAAATGATCGCCTAAGGTACCTTCCATTCTATATAAATTAAAGCAAGCATCGTGTTTGTGTAGAAATAGTGTTAATTGTGTTAATCACTAATACATGTTGATTTGAGCCTTGATTTGATTTGATTTTGTGTGTGATTTATAACAGAAAAATGCCGTGTGAGTTCTACCTTGTTTATTTAAAAAGCACGCCATTAAATAATTAATGTTGCGACATTACCTTCGATAAAATGCAAGTTTTGATAAACATCATGTTAGTATCAGTACAAAGTACGGTGATAGTGATGTTACAAATTAATTGTTGGAGTTTATATATTATTTATTCATGTTAACTTTATGATGCATCTTTACAACAAAGTGTTGGTAAATGTAATATATTTCTTTCAATATTAAAGCAAAGGCTAAATGACAATTATATATAGATTTTCATTAATAATAATATCTAGATCAGATAAACATATTCAAACTTACCAGTGTCATCTCATAGGATGCAAATTGAAGGTGGTATATGGGTTAAAGGGACAAATGGCAATTTTGAAGTCTTTATCAAGTCGAGTATTAAAATTAGCCTCTTCATTTATTAATCCAGTACCATTTTTATTTTAAAGGGAGTACATCAGGCGTTGGTGCCTTATTTGTTCAAAAACATAAAAAAAAGTATGAAATTATCAATTTAAAATGTGAGATGAGATAAGTTTCGTAGTGTCTACTCTGTTATTTCTGCGTTTATGTAATCAATAAATCACATTCCAGGTAGTGGCCATCGTCATAGGTGCAAATGACATGGGTGCGCACGACACAGATACGATACTGGAGAACATGCGGGCGCTTTGTTGTCAGATACACGATGTCAACCGAAGGTAAGCAGAAATGTAATGTTAATGTTTAAAGGGACACAGCGCAATCTTGCAGTTTCAAATATTAACATTAAATTGAGCACCTCGATTGATTAAGCCAGTATCAAATTGACATTAAACATGTTTGCTTTTAATTAAATAAAATGTGTTTATTGTATATTGTCATCATTATTTCACCATATACATTATATTTGTCGTGTGTCCCTTTAAAATAGCCCCTTTCAGAAGTGAAATTCACAAAATGATATATGGTATAAGCTATGTGGTGGTTGTACAAAACAATGTTTTGATAAAAATATATGAAAGATATATGCCTCCCCGTTTAATACAAATACACATGTAACATTTTAGTATTTTAGATATGTAGTCTCCCCGTATACGTCCGTGGCCGAGTGGTTAACGTCTCTGACTTGAAATCACTTGCCCCTCACCTCTGTAGGTTCGATCCCTCAGGGGCCTAGGAATCTTTATGTGAGGAAGCTATCCAGCTGGCTTGCGGAACGTCGGTGGTTCTACCCAGGTGCCCGCCCGTGCACGAAAATTGCCCGGAGGGGCACCTGGGGACTTCCTCCACCAATGCAAGCTGGAAAGTCGCCATATGACCTTAGCTGTTGGTGCGACTATAAAATCCAATTCAATCAATTCAATCAAACTCCCCGTATAATACAAATACACATGTAAAAGTTTAGTATTTTAGAGCTGTAGATAATGTTTTACTTCAATCAGTATTTACTCATCAGATTTATAATGAATGAGTAACAAGGAACACGCTCATAGTAAAATCATCTTTAAATAGTCCAAGCATCCCAAATGGACTTTGAAAGAAGCTACCCAAAATATTTGTATTATTTGTCCCATCTATTTACATGGTCCGCAAAATACCAGTCCGCGTTTTATACCATACTGGTCCGCAGTCCGCTAGTCCGCAGTCCGCTAGTCCGCGTGTGTTAGTCCGCGTTTTATACCTACCCGTACTTTTACTGACGAGCCAATGGTAAGAAATAAGGAATGGTATGATGCGGAATACAACGATATAGTGAAGTTAATAGATGCAAATCTAACTTTAGTAGAGAACAGTTTTGTATATTAAAAACGGAATTTAAGGATATTATTAAGAGAAAACGTAGGGTTTTTGAATTAAAGAAATTGTCAGATTTTGAGAAGCTTCTGCATTCAAAACCCACAGACATATTAATAATGTTATTAGGTCAGTGGTAAACCTAAGGAATTTTGGAGAAAAAAAAAAGTAGTAATAAAAAGATTAGTCATAATATTACTATTGAGTCGTTTTATGATTATTTTTCTGGACTTGGAAATGATATATTTAATATAAAAAATGAAGATGCAGAGGCATTTGCAATGAATCATGTTTTTGATAATTTGGATGGTGCAGTTGAACAGCTAGATAGGCCGATAACTGTATCTGAATAATAGAAGCTGTTAAAACCCTTAATCGTGGTAAATCTACTGGTTATGATTTTCTAATGAATGGATATTTTATAGAATCTATTGATATTTTATCTTCACATATTTGTGATATATTTAATTCCATTTTGAACAGCGTTTTTTCCAGAAAAATGGACAGAGGTTGTCATGATATCGTTACATAAAAACGGATATACAAATGATGTAAACAACTATAGGGGTATTACATTAGTCAGCTGTTTATCGAAACAGTTTACATCGATATTTTGTAAAACCTTTTGTGATGAAAATAATATACTGCCTGATGCACAATTTGGATTTAGAAAAGGGAGATCTACTGTTGATGCATTATTTGTGTTGTTAACCGTTATTCAGAAATATATAAATGAGAATAAAAGGTTGTTTTGTGTATTTGTTGACCTTAAAAAAAGCATATGACTGTATTGATAGAAATGCATTGTGGTTAAAAATATATAATCAGGGAATTCAAGGTAAAATGTGCAGAATAATAAGAGATATGTATTTAAAGATAAAGTCTTGTGTCAGGTCTTGTCAGACTTATTCTGAATTCTTTGAATATGCTGTAGGTTTACGTCAAGGGGAGGTAATCTCTCCAATCTTATTTTCTCTATTTCTTGAAGACTTAGAGTTGTTTTTGCAACAAGATATAAATTATGGTTTAACGATAGGCGATATTCTATTAATGTTACTACTTTTTGCTGATGATATGGTTATCCTTGGAAATTCACCAGAAGAGATACAGAGTAGCCTCGATTTGTTAAATTGTTATTGTAAAAAATGGAGTCTTGAAGAGAATACGCCTAAAACTAAAGTTATGGTATTTAGGAAAAGAGGTAGACTTTTACCAAATGAAGAGTTCACTGGTAATAATAGTAAATTAGAAGTAGTTGATGATTTTAATTATTTGGATACCGTGTTTAATTATACTGGTAATTTTTCAATTAACCAAGAACAATTAGTTGGTAAAGCTTTGAAAGCCCCTAAAGTTTTATTAGTAAATTGTCGTAAATATAAACTTAAACCTAAATTACTTTGTCAACTTTTTGATGCATTTGTTGGTTCAATCTCAGTTGAGTGCATCGGAAATATGGGGCTTTAGCAAGTCTAAAGAAATTAAAAGAATACACTTAAAATTGTGTAAGAAAATATTAAATGTTAAAGTAAGTACTTGTAAAGCTGCTGTTTACGGTGAATTGGGACGTTATCCTGTATATTTCACGATATGTTAAAATTGTTAAGTATTGGTTTAAGTTGTTAAATACTGATAATATTAAATTGAAACATGTTTATAATATGGCCTATGACGACTGTGTTAATGGCAAAAAGAACTGGTTATCTAATGTTAAAACGTTACTGTATGAATATGGTTTCACTTGAGTTTGGGATTACCCTGATACAGTTCATTACGTGGTCCGAGTATTAAAGTTCCACTGACACCCTATAAAATGCATATTGTTATATATTTTTTATATTTATTTTTTATTTCCCTGTAAGATGGAGTTACCTCTCCTTCATGTTAAGTTTGCCCTATAGATGGCGCTCCACGCTGATGACATAGATTTTGCCATTCGGACATTTCCCTGTTGAGGTACAGATACGATTTGTCATAGACCTACATGGATTTATCATATAACTATTCTGACACAAATAACATGGAACACGAATTACTGCACAAGGTGATCGAGAATGAATTCGTTGTACAGCCGTACATGTATGAGCCACGGCCTGTTGCAAACCAGCAAGCTTATCAGTCTGAAACTAAAAGTGATGACTGACTTCGACGCTTTGCCTGATTGCAGAGCTAATCGGGCATACCGACTGGTAATTATATATTGTAATCGCGTATGATAATTATCGTATTGTTTGCTAATTACCGTATTGTTTGCTAATCCATTTATATGAAAGGGACGTGAGTAAGTCGAATTACGCTGTCTGGTCTGCAAAATGAAACCGTTCGATGACTGTCATACCCCACCCACCCACCAACGTGACGATGCATCGCACATTTCGTTATTGTCCATAGCCGGCATATTGTCAAGTTGTATATGTTTTTTATAGATAGATAGATAGATAGATAGATAGATACTTTTATTGACTTAAACTATTACAGTTTTTCATCATTACAAATATATGATAATTATAATATACACACACGTGACAGATATTAACATTGCAAATACAACAAAATAATCACTAAGTTTTTTTTGTTTCATACATATTTAAACAATCAAAAACATACATATATTATGGTATGTCAATGATAAACGAGGATGTTCTAAAATAAGATATCTAGTGTTTTTTTTGGTGTTTTTTAGTCTGTTAAAATGGATGTAGATAGCCTTAATACAAGTGCATCGGAAATGAATTTACTTAAACTAAGAATAATCTTTTTGTTTAATGACTGCAACAATTCTACAAATTTAAACATGCTTGGTCTAGTTGTGTAATATTTAGGAATATATTTGTTTCTAATGTTAGAGTAAGTAGTACAGATCAAAATAAAATGGTACTCGTCTTCAATAGCGTTAGTGTTGCAAATTTCGCACACTCTTTCGTTCCTCTCTGTTCTACCTCTTGAGTATCTCCCTGTTTCTATTCTTAAACAATGAGCGGATAATCTTATTCTTGTTATACAACTTCTTAATTGTTTGGAGCATAATGTTTCTAGATATGTTTCAAAATCAAAATTCTCTTTCACCACCTTATATAGCGTTAAAACTCTACTGCCTTCTATATCAGATCTCCATTGTTGCATGAAATTATCTATTAATCTTTGTTTAAATATTAAAGGAAATAGTTTAAAACTAACACTCATGGGATTATCCCAGACATTATTAAAACCGTTACTGTTTAGGATAAACCTTATATTAGTTAGCCAATTCTTCGCGCCCTTATTACAGTTAGATAACACATCCTTATATATTGCTTTTAGTATAATGTTCTCTGTAGACAATAGTTTATACCAATATTTGATCATTTTTACATATCTATTAATGTATTTATACAGTAGCATTAGTTTAAATAACTGATAGACCTAACATGTATGAAAAAGAGTCGAATCGCAATGTCTAGATGTTATGTCTGCTGTGGCAATCGATTGTTCCCCATCCACTAAAGTCACGACACATCGCCCTTTTTGTTATTGTTTATTGCCGAAGTATGTGTCACTGTGTTGTGTTTTTTTTTGGCATACCGTACCTTCATGTTTTTAGATACATTTAAGTGACCTAGTATGACTAAATGAATTCTGGTCGCCGTCATCGAATGCCTGCTATCGATTTCTTTTATTATAAAGTGCCTGTCTAAAACATTTTCATTTTGAAAAACAGTACTTGTTTAATATGATTTTGCTAGGTCTGCAAAAATTAGTGTTTCTTTCAATTACAGGTGTGACTGTACCCACTGCAGTGCCATGAAAACACAAAATGACGTTCTGAAATGTTGCAGAGATTATGGGGAATTAGCTTAAAGTGACAGTCTGGATCGCTGAAACTCGTGGGTTTGAGGGAAACTGCCCGGCTCACACCTGAGGTTCTTGAAGTGGCGGGAATTGCAAAATGTATTTGAAATTTTGAAATGATACTATAACTATATTTGAATATATTCTTACTTGAGAAATAAAACCTTATATTTTACTGTGCTGTATTTTCATTGTTTATTTTTCTCAGCAGTTTATTGTATTTATAAGGCCAGCAGTATGTTAGAATCAACGGATCCTCCTACCCTTAATTGTGACAAAAATGGAACAAAATGTTGTTTCTAAATTAATATGATTGCGTTGTAAAAGCTAGAATGATATACGCACCAAAAGTAACTGTTGTAAAAAATATAATCTCCGTATTCAACATATTTTTTTAGATCTCAGCTATAGGTGTGTTTGTTTTAAAATAGGGCTCTATTTTAGATATAGTATGTTCTAAAACTAAACTGAAACGCTCAATGATTTCTGACAAACACCCACTATACAAGTTTATTATGTCGGACGTGACGTCATTGAGCTATCCCTATATATTCTACTTATGTAATCGTGTAATCAATATCAAAACACACTCAAAGGATGTTACACGCATCATAGACCTACACAGGACAAGCGTGGGAAGTACATTCTGTGATTTGTATTTTATGACTCTCAGCTGCAGTCAATCAAGGACAGAACGCCACGCGAAAAGACGACAATATCAAATGGCGTCTTTCGCGCTGAAGTCTCGTCTTTTCGTCTTTTCTCGTGGCGTTCTCTCGTCTTTTCGCCCTTGAAATGGCGTCTTTTCTTCTGTCGTTCTGTCGTCTTTTCGCGCTGCATTTGTCGTCTTTTTGTCCTGTCGTCTTTTCGTTCTGTCGTCTTTTCGGGGGAGAAATAACGAATAGAAGAAAAGACGACAAATGGCAGAAATCAGCCACCATAATTAATGCTTATTTGGGTTTTCAAACATTAGTTACAGTTCTCTGCATTCTGTCTGAAAAAGTATGCGTGATTATCGGTTTGAAATTGTAACAATACATTTAAATATGAACTTGATAAGGAAAAACGAAGAAAACAAAATCAAAAAATTAAACTCTGCCGTGCCATTCAATCCCGCGCAATCTCCACCGAAATAACACCCCAGCTGATAGAAACATAGGACAGTTGATTTTCCTCGTTCGTTAGTTGGTCGATCCCGCATACAAGTTTGTGAGTACTTAGAGGATGAAATATACGAGTGTCTAAAATAATTGCCGTCTTTCATTTCTGAAAATGACACATTTAAACAAATAATGCTCAACATCTTCAACACCATCACCGCATATATGTTTTTCCAATATCTCTATTTCTTGTAATAGTTTTGCATCAGTTTTATCTTCTTGTTTTTTTAGAAATGACGAGTAGGATATTGCTTTTCCTCTAATCTCCATTAATAATGTTTCAAAAAAGAGTTGGTCATCAATGTCCAATATTAAATCTTGAAAAGGAATGTCTTTAATTTGTAAATTTATGTTTTGATTCTGTGCTGCATATTGATTTTTTGTATTTTCGATCACTTTTTTAATTTCATCTACATAAATAGTTTATTTAAGGAGCGAGTTGTTAAATTTCCAGTAAGATCTCCCCTTTATAAACTTTCCAAATACAAAGGATATAGTTATTATTGAATGGTCGGTTCGATATCCAGGTAAAATGGTACTATCTTCAATGTCGGTAAATAAATGTTCAGATTTTAAAACAAAAGCTAGTCTAGCCATTTTATTTGTATTTGGACGTCTCCATGTGAACCCATTTTTATCAAAATTTAATTCTCTCCAGCAGTCAATCAAGCTACAGTCATCGATAATAGTTCTAACGCTTTCTCTAGCTTTTGGATTATCTATATTAACATAGTTATTGGTATCGACTTGAGGATGTAAGACCAGATTAAAATCTCCTGCTAGAACAGTTTCATTTCCATATCTATCGCTATCTTGCTTAATGTCTATATAGAAATCTGGTGTAACTTTACTTAGACCATAAATATGTATTAAAGTCATCCTTTTTCCATTAATCGTAAGCTTGTTACCATCTGTATCCCCTTCTTGTTTATGTAATTTGTATTCAAAGCTGTTATTAAATAAAATTGCAACACCTCTGGATTGACTATTAAACTTATTAAAGAAACATTCATATCCCCATTCTGCACGTATATAATTTTCATCTTTATTTACAAAATGTGTGTCCTGTGAGAAATATACAGAAAAGGACTTTTATTTTAAAAAATGGAAGACATCTTTACGTTTGTTTCTATCACCGAGGCCTTGGACATTCATGAACATAAATGTTACCTTTTCAGACATAATTTAAGAAGACTGTTCTTTTGCCCAATGCTTGCTGTCTGGTCTGACTCAACAAAATATTCTGTGCAAAACATGTGATAGAGAAAATAAAACACATAATCAGTCTGAAAATATAATAAAACTTTGTTCCCTATCGGCTGGTCCCACTAAAGTGTCAGAAAAGCAATACAATACATGCAAAAAGGAAACATGATAAATATCTACATACAATGAAAAATGAGAGTTATCCATCAAACATCAGAAATCATCTTCTTTTTTAATTTAAATACTTAAATCTACAATCTCTACAAGTAAAAGAACAAATGGACAATATACAGATTCTTAAATTTCTCATTCTGGTAAAATGAAGTTAGATTATGCAGTTAGTTTTTTAAGTACCGTGATCGTGTAATTATCAAAAAGATTACAAGTATGTCAACCACTTAATCACTAGGTGACTCATGTATGTGTTTTTGCAAGGTTGGATTATTGCGACATGAGACTCAGTACCTAGTAATACAAATGTATTTATGGTAAAACAATCAACATATTATTATTTATTTTTTAGATATCATTATGATAGAACAACTGACAAGAAAATTATGCCCTACATTTTGAATAGCAAACCAATTATAGTAGCAATTGTTATAACTACTTTTGGCACAAAGTCGGTGCATTTATACTTTTTATCAAGGCTGTATTATTATGCCAAAAAACTTACTTTGTCTATAGTACTAATATACCAACTCTGTACTATCCACCAAGATATATTTTCCATTTCATTCTTACAATACTGCATGACTGTAAAAAAATTATGCACCATCATACATACAATATATGTAAACTTTTTTCTTTTTTTAAAAAAGATGGGTAACCGATATAAACATATTATCCGAATAGTAGTTTATTTGTTTGCATGCGTTCACGCACATACATACATATTAGCATATCCACATATATATATATATGCATATACATGCACGTATACATGTAAATACATACAAAACATACATAATGCACAATCATGTATATACATTATAACTAAACAGTACTTTTTTTAGCGAACTTTTACATTCAAAATCAACCACAAAATACATCCTATACACCTAGCTGCAACCATGTTTGCCAACAGAAACAATGTTAAAGGCAGAACACCTCGTGTCTGCTTCTTTTTTTAAGGCAACAACACTCTAATTATGCACATATAATGGTTGATAGTTTTGCTGTGCACTTGATAGATATATATATATATTATTATATGCTGGTTTATCAATATTTTTAAATTATACTCCAATCTTGCGAGTTTTAAGGATATATGCTATGAATTAAAGAATATTGAATTTGCTGCCTTGTTGGTTATAGAATAGTTCATGGCGGGGATTTCTTTATTTACACTGTCACGTTTTACTGAAATGACAGTAGGGTTAGTGTGAGGTTTGGTGCACCCTAGAACCTGGGTTAAACCACAAGCGGCCTTGTTTGCCACTGATCGTTTCAAGGCGGTAGCCCTATTGTCAACCTTGTTTTGTGTTTGTCACGTCATATGCCTTAACATTGCCATTCGTGTTTGTCGTTTTGCGTGATTTTGGGTTTACTGTGTTCTGTGAAAACTACATTTCCTGTTCGACTTTGATACTTATTTTTATCATTAATGTTTGTTTTTATAGACATAGCAACATACATCTTTCGTGTCGTGGATGCATGGCAACATACATCTTTCGTGACAGGGTCTCCAATATAAACAGACAATACAGGTCGTCTAGTATATGCACATTGTCATACAAATTCGAGCTGAAGAAATGCCTATACAGTTATGTCATAACATGCAGACGGTATAGAATACTAGTAACCTATATAGACGTTATAGCATTAGCTATATAGACGTTATAGCATAAGCTATATAGACGGTATAGTATAACTGATATATACGTTATAGCATAAGCGATAAAGAAGTTATAGCATAAGCGATATAGACGTTATAGCATAAGGTATATAGACGTTATAGCATAACCGATATAGACGTTATAGCATAAGCGATATAGACGTTATAGCATAACCAATATAGAAGTTATAGCACAAGCGATAACATAAGCTATATAGACGTTATAGCATAATGATATAGATGTTTCAGCGTAATCTATATAGACGTTATATCATAAGCTATATAGACGTTATAGCATAACGATATAGTCGTTTTAGCGTACGCTATATAAACGTTATAGCATAACCGATATGGACGTTATAGCATAACCGATATATGGACGTTATAGCATAACCGACATGGACGTTATAGCATAACCGATATGGACGTTATAACATTACCGATATAGACGTTATAGCATAACCGATAGGGACGTGATAGCATAACCGATATAGACGTTTTAGCATGACCTATATAAACGTTATTCCATTACCGATATAGACGTTATAGCATGACCTATATAGACGTTATAGCATAACCGATATGGACGTTATAGCATAACCGATATGGACGTTATAGCATTACCGATATAGACATTATAGCATAACCGATATGGACGTTATAGCATAACCGATATGGACGTTTTATCATTAGAAACACATGATTCCGGGATGATACGATTTGGAGGGTAGCAGAGATCCAGGTGACCGCGCACACACACGAACAGTTTGTGTATTAAAACATTTAAAGGGCCATAGTTCTGACAAAAACTATTCAACCGGAACATGGCGATGACATGCACTACTAAGCTTAAACTGATCATTCTTGCCTAGTTTCTGTGAAATCCGACCAGGGGTTAACGAGATCTAGTCCGGAAAAAAAAATTGTGTATTAAAACCTTTAAAGGGTCATAACTCTGCCAATAATCATTCAACCGGAAGACGGTGACAATATGTACAGCTAGGCTTGGTACTGATCATCCCTGCAAAGTTTCGATGAATCTAGCCAAATAAAGGTCCTATCGTCCTAACGATGCAAAATACAGCATTTTTAAAACTAAATCAAGAGCCATAACTCCGGTGTTACTAGTTCAATTGTGTTGGTTTTCGAACTTGTACAAACTTTCATTGATATTAACTATCTGATAAAAATTGGAAGAGATCGGATGAAAAATGAAGACCATATGGTCTTTAACGTGTCAAAATATAGCATTTTTAACTAAATCAAGGGCCATAACTCTGGTGTTCCTGGTTCGATCTGGCTGGTTTTCAAACTTGTCCGAGCTTTCATTGATATCAGCAATATGGTAAATTCTGTAAATTCTGAAAAAAATGAAGGTCCTATTGTAACTACATCAAGGGCAACTTCTGTGTTACTGGTCCAAACTGAATGGTTTACGAACTCCTTATAGCTTTCATTGATATCAACAATCTGTTATAGTTTGAAATATATCGGATGAGAAATGAAGGCCCTCTCGTGTTATCGAGGCAAAATATAGCAAGTTTAACTAAATCAAGGGCCATAACTCCTGTGTAAATGGTCCGAACTGGTTGGTTTTCGAAGTCCTCCGAACGTTCAATGATATCAACAATCGGGTAAAGCCTGAAAAAAATCGGATGAAGGCCCTTTCGTGTAAACAAGGCCAAATTATAGCAATTATAGTTAATTCAAGGGCAATCACTCCGGTGTTACTGGTCCGATCTGGCTTGTATTCACACTTGTCCGAGCTTTCATTAACATTTACAATCTATTGAAGTTTGTTAAAGTTCGGATGAAAAACGAATGTGCTAGAGTGTTGACATCAAAAAGTTAACGGACGACGGACGGATGGTCGGACGGACGGACGGACAAAATACCATGGCATAAGCCCTGCTGGCAAAAAGCGGGGAGGGCTGGGGGTGGGGGCATCTCGGTATGAGGTTTTGAATTTTGAATATATGTTACATGTCCCTCTTACATGTGTTACCGAGACGAGAAACCGCATTTCATTTAAACATGGTAGCTGTATGGTTAGCTCATTGTCTATAATATATGTTGTATATATATATCACTATCGCTGTCAAGTTTATATGTATTTGTTGTATCCTCACGGGTCTTATGACCCATTGGAATTATCTGAATAAAACTATATAATATATTTTGATATAATGCATCGTTATTGTCAGCACATGTTTATGTTTATGATGCCTCTTTGTTACTTTTGTCGGTATTCATACACGGTATCAACAGTAAGCACACTCCTCCGAGAACTAACTCCACACCGCCGACGAGGAATGACACATCGTAAGAAACAAGTTAGATCAAACAGCCAGCCTGGAAACAAACAACACGGGATTAAACCGATCGGACTGGTATCGGACTGCTACAGGAGGTCGTAACCTTTGAAATTAGTACTTTAAAATATGTTAGATGTTTTCAGGGCTGATGGTTAACAATGGAAGATATTTGCATGTTTTACTTGCGCATAGCATTGATGCAAAACACATACTGATGGATTGTGATATTACGGGCACTGTGACCTGACTCCGAAATATAAACACTGGCAATGTGTGTATGTTAATGATATGGCGGAAAAACTGGATAGTAATGAGTGTGTGTTAACTTGGTGTGGAACATTGACAAATATGACAAAGTTCGTTCAGGAAAAAAAGACATACTAGTTTAAACAATTCATGTGATGTTGCAAAATTTGCTTCTATTTGCTTCAAATATGCAGTTTCAATAGTTTGATCATCTTCGAAACTTGTTTTATCTTGAAAAAAAAAAGGCGTCGCAGATGATCTAGACTAGCAGTTTCAAATGTTTATTAACAAAGGGCTTACACAAAAAAAGTAACAATGGGCTTACACAAACATTCAGTTTAAAATATTTAGTAATAACGGGCTTCATTCACTCTCTATTAAACTTACTAATGTCGCTATCATTTTACAACGCACTTCATGTTTAGTGCTTGACTCATTTACAGCTTTACTATTACATTTAATTCGCTTTCCTCTTTCATTGTGCGATGACCGGATATGTTCTGGACGCTATGATAATGTCAACCTAACTCCTCACTGCACGGTTATGATTAATGGTTGCCTTAAATCTTGTCTTGTCGTACCCTTAATGGTTGTTCTCTTGTTGCTCTTCTGGCTTCTGACAAATCAATGAGTACTTGCTTTGTGGATTTCGAGGCTTTTGTGTTTGGTATTCATATATACATGATCATCTATGTGTTATACTTCTATTGCCTATTACTGATGCCTTGTTTGTTAGACATGTTGGAGAATATAGCCTGACGGGAATTTACTTATTTGCAATGTCCCGTTTTATTGGGATGGCAATAGGGTAAAAGTGAGGTTTTGTGCCCAAGAACATGGTTTAAACAAGCAGCGGCCTTTTTTGCCACTGACCTTCCAAGCCGGTAGCCCTATTATCAAACCATTTGTGCCTGTGATATCACATGTCTTGCTTCTGAGCTAGACACCACGCCCCCGCCATTCCCTTCTCATGGAAGTTATATAGAACACTTATTCAAAACATTATACATAAAAGGATTACTTTGAATTTTGCTTTTCCAAATTACCCTTGATGGTGAATAAAAAAAAGTTTACCTGCGATATCAAAAACATTTAACACAGATTTTAATACCGATAAATTTTATATAAAAATGATAAGAAAAGAGCCATATTATCATCCCAATAAGTAAGAGCTACGGTAGAAACCTCACCTGCCAAAGGAGTACCAAGTACAAAAGAAATACCACCGAAAAATAAAATTAGTCCAAATGAGTTGGCCACCACGTCTTCTCCAAACGATTCACTTAGTACAACGGGCATAAGTACCATGGCAGAAACTGTAAATAAAAGTACCATGACAGTAAATATATAATGAAACCGAAATAGCTCACGGATATTAACATTTTCATTATATTATTATAGTGGTTTGTTTACTGAATATCGAAACAATATTGCCTCTTTTATTGGAGAGTATGAAAAAGCAATTCTCAATTTAAAATTGAATCCATACAAAAACACAATTTCTTGCATACCGGATAAGGTTATCCGCTTTTTACGCGGGTGATGGAAAGCCTGTTCTTGCATACCGGATATCCGTCTACCGGGTTTAGATATTTCCATCTTACCCTAGGGTCGAGATAAAATTTCACAACATCCGGTATGCAGGAAAACATGTAAAACGTTAGTAGCTGGCGGTGTCAACCCACACAAAGTCTCTGATATGCAAGGAAAAAAACTATCATGGGTATTCGGTTCAGATAGGGAATTCCAACCCTCGGTATAAGTGTTTCAATCGGAACCTCGGCAGATCCTTGGTTCCGATAAAAACACATACCTCGGGTTGGATTTCCCTGTCTTCACCGGATACCCATGAAAGATGCTTATAATCTTACACATTGGGCAAGATAAAAGTCACTCGCTGATATAAACAATACAATGACAGTTGCATTTAAACTTAGGATGACAATAGGGTACAATTGAAGTTTGTTGCACCCTAAAGCTCAGTTTAAACCCCAGCGGCCATTTTGCCACTAATCGTTCCAAGGCGGTACCCCAGTTATCAACCCTTTTATATTTGTGATATTGCATACGTTGCCTCTATTTATCCATGTAAGTAGTGTTTGTTTTCAATGCTACATTGTGTATCTAGTTTAATTTAACAGCGACACCCTTAGATGACGGGAAGCGACAATTAAAACATAAAAATTAAATTCGTCAGACGATGGCAGTACGACGACAGAAGTCGGACGACTTTAACAGCATCGCAAAATATCGTAGAGTCGCTTATAATCGCGTGTCAATTTAAAATTAAATTTATAGTCGGTGACATATGTAAGAGACTAAATTCACTTTACCTATACATATGGAGTAGCATATACAAGATGTCATCATCAGTCCATATATAAGACAGAACGGCATCACTGCGCAGGATATCCCGGCCAATATACACAACGCCGCCATCAATTTTACACTTGAAATCCATTTACGATCCGCGATTATACCGACTGGAACCCGACTGACAACGTTGGCAAGACTCATGGCGTTCAGAATCCAGATGACGTCATTGCGTGTGACATTATTCATTTTTGCAATGGCCATATCTGGCACGTAGATAAATGGAACCATGAAAGAAACATTCATAAATACTGCAAAAAGTATAAACAGGAAAAATGTCCTCCTTCTTAAAAGCGAAATCATAAACATTCTACAGAAAAATGATCTTATAACAGGACAAGTTTTATTTACACATGTTTCATAAAACATTTCCTTGTGTTTGTTCGGCTGTTCTTCGTGCAGGTTAATGTTTAAAGGAACTTTGGTGGTAACCATCAGAGACTCACATTCCTGATTTAAATCCTTTTTAATTTCTACCAACACGGTACTATCGCGCTTCTGGCCACAGTGTGAATTTGAATGTTGGTCAGTGTTTTTCTTGTCGCAGTTTCTAGCACGGGTCCTGATCGGTCTCATAACTGCCCCGCAGACGACACCGTTCATGATCATTCCCGCCAGGATTAAGAGAGTTCCACGCCAGGCGTACATCTCCAAAAGCCAACTGGTAAAGTATAGAAATGTTATATTTAGTTATTTTCCCGAAAATATATTGTACTACATATGGTAATATCATAGCCGATTATAGATTTTAATTCAGATTGTCTAGCTATTGTATTTCAACGCATTACTTAAATTTGAAATAAAATGAATAGGCGATGTGAAATCGAATGTCTTGGTGTTCTTATTTCAAATGCAATATTATTATACTATACAAAGTAAGTCGATCATTGAAAGAAACAAACATCTAAAATTTATTTATTTATCAGGTCCAATCCAAAGCTTAAAGAAAGGGACGATAGTCTCGTTGAAATATAATTTTGTTTATCATGTGTGCAAGCATGTAGACATACTGTTAAACTAAGCCTGCATGAATCTTGTCTGCTATTAATGTATATTGGACTTTCATTTGTGCATTAACCTTATTATCATTTTTGGTAAATAGAAACGAAAAGTTCAGCACGCGATTCCAGTTTATCGGCTCGTGAATATTCATATATGAACAAGTTTTATCTGGCATGACATTGACCATGATTTGGTAGATCCTAATAATAATAATAATATAATAAACTCTTATTTCATGAAGGTACAACTCATTAAGATTATACAAACAATAGTTTCTATTAATGGTCTTTAAAGTGTTGACTTCTGGTCTTTCCTTTTCTAGTGAAATTTGACGACACTTTGTCCTAATACTCGGGTATTAGTACAATTTATTTTTCTAAAGCTTTTTATTGTGTACCTGCAAATGTTCGCCTATTATTTATTTAAAACATGTTTTATTTATCATTAGTGTATAGCCTGTACAAACATCATTATATAGTGTGAACAAACATTAACACGTACAGAGAACATTATTATATCTGCCTAGATCTAGCATTAACACGTACAGAGAACATTACTATATCTGCCTAGATATAGCATAACACGTACAGAGAACATTACTATATCTGCTTAGATCTAGCATTAACACGTACAGAGAACATTAATATATCTGCCTAGATCTAGTATTAACACGTACAGAGAACATTAATATATCTGCCTAGATCTAGCTATAACACGTACAGAGAACATAAATATATCTGCCTAGATCTAGCTATAACACGTACAGAGAACATTAATATATCTGCCTAGATCTAACATTAACACGTACAGAGAACATGAATATATCTGCCTAGATCTAGCAGTAACGTAATTCATTCACTGGCCACAAACGATCGATTGTTGCATTCGATACACGATAAAATATTTCCAAAATATTATGGAATAGCAAAAATGGCTAAAAAGAATCCTTACTTTGTCAATGGGTTGAACACAAATCCTCCAAACCCCGATCCGCACACTGCCAGCCCTATCGCTAGAGACGTCTTCTTCTCGAAGTACTGGAAGATCACTATATAGGAGGTCATTAACATCACACTGAACCCCAAACCTTAAAGAAGAAACATCTAATCTCAGCATGTAGATTATTCGGTGTCTTTCTTCATTAATGTAAGACCTATTTGGAGCCCATTGTATTTTGGTGGGTGGTGGGGTGTGGTGAGGTTGGGGTAGGGTGGGTTGAGAGGGGTCAGAGAGAATGTGTATAGGTAACTGTAGACATACAGTCACATGAGAACATTGTTATTCAATTTTGTATCAGATGATGAGGCCCTACCAATACAGCTTTTGTATGAAGCCAACATATTAAAACATAAAAGCATGTATTTCATTAGTTGTGTTTTGGTTTTATTTTTAGTTCTAAAACAATGAACACAGAGACAAGATACTTTTTAGGCAACATGCTTATACGCAAACCAATAGGTAAAAGCATTGTACAACTGACCAGGGTACAATTTAGAAAAAACTGATAATCAAACCCGTATATACACGCAATTAAGTTATCGCAGATCGTCAATCTCACATAATTTGAAGTTCAGCGCAATACTATATCTGCTTATTTAGTTATATGTACTTACGATAGTCTTGCGCTTAGTATACCACTATACACCTATCACATAGTACACCGAGAGACAGACATAGGTAAGGTGCGCTTGTGGCAAACATGCTGATAATCAAACCCTTGGATAAAAGCATGCTTCCACTGATCGTCACGCTAACTTTATCCGATGGTTCTATAGATTAGGGTATCTTCTTCTTTATTTGTAAGTCGTTACGACAGTGTTGCGGTCAATATATCATTATATACTTACCACATAATACACCGAGAGACAGACAGAGGTAAGGTACGCTTGTGGCAAACATGCTGATAATCAAACCCGTCGATACAAGTAAGGTTCCACTGATCGTCATGAGTCTACATCCGAACGTGTTTACCAGAGAAGCAGCGATAGGGGCTAATTTAACATGGAAAACAAATCATCATTATTCGTTTTAACTAGTAGTTTATTAAATAAACTATGATCAAGTAACATATAAACTAATCTAGTTTTGTATTAAAGAATAGCATTTATTCAAGGATGGTTATTGATTTTTCAAGGAATTTCCTCCGCTAGAAAATGTATGAAAGATTAGGTGACTATATCTTTTCGTATAATTACATTTTGGGTGATAAATTTGTTTCTATAAAATATGACATTGATATTATAGGACGCACAGGTGACGTCGTAGTACTGTCACTGGGTTTGTTGTACGGTGATAATTGCATAGATCAATGCAAACATTCTTGAAATTTCGATTTTTGCAACTCTGACTAGATTAGACAAACGTTTCCATTTTGGAAAAATGTAACGCTTAATCTAAGAGTTGATGTTTAGTCTTCGATACATCGATATATAAGATACATTTATGGGTTTTTACAGGAGGAGGAATATTGGTCAAAGCTCAGAGGCGAAAGCAATGATCACATTTCGTGCTTTTTGGGGTTCGCAATTTCACCCAAAAATACTTTAGCCTAGAAATGGCACATTCATAATAATGAAAAAGTTGGCTTTACTCATAATAGCAATATATGTGTGCGACATCAATGGCTTTTTATTTGTGAAATGATTGAACATACAACGTTTAGTCTACAGTTACTCACTTTTTAGTTTACAGACTTACCAGCGATGAGTAATAATCCAAAGAGAATGCCGCCTATCAATCCCACCTCTCCTCTCCCCACACCAAAGTGGTCATGGAATTCGATGAACAGGATACCGAATGACCATCTGAAGCCATCCATGACAAAGTGTACAACGAACGCCGCAAACACTATCACCCAACCCCAGCCGCCGTCCCTGTCTTTATCCATAATCTCTGTGCCAGTTCCCAAGTGTCTGAAATACTAGTACTTGAAAGTGTTACAGAAAGAGAAAAAAAACAGTTTCCTAATATGTCGTTACATGACCTCAGTGGAAGTACTTTCAAGGGTTGTCACTCTGTTTAAAACAATTATTATTAGTTCTGAGCGAGACTTCGCCAAAACCCAGATAATTTTTTATGTGATGGTGCATTTTTCCGTCGTCGTCGTCGTACGTGCGTTAGATAATGTTTGTTAAAACAATAATTTTAGTATTTTTGCGTGGTCGATGTCGCTGGCGAGTGGTCAAAGTCACCGTTTTGTCCCTAACCTAACCCTAAAGCTATGCACCGAATTTTGGGTTTGATATTCAAGGTAGCTAGTCAAGGTCATGAAGTTGAACTCTTAAACCTCTGCTAATAAAGGTGTGTATTATTATTAGAATGAGTGTCGGACATTATGGACATGATGGGCAAATTGGATTTTCTAAATTGATAGCAAGATGAGCAAAATTGTATTTCTGAAGGTAGTCCGTATTGCTGAAGTCATACCTTCTTATTCTAAAAAATGTGAATGTACAGCAAACCTTTCGATAAATAGGGTAAAAGAGAGAATATTACCATTGTTATACATTATATCATTAATAAATAAAATTTAAAATACCTTTATCATACCATCTTTTATAAAAAAACATTTGATCTTCCAATCTTAATATTATTATTGTACCATAACGGTTGTGTTAAGAACTCTTTCCACGACACTAGGTTTTTAACATCTAACAGGATGTTAAGACTTGTGTAAACAACATTCCAGAAGGGATTGCATATTTTTTGCAAGTTATTTTTTACAAAGTCGTTACCGAAAAATAGCATATTGGTGGTGAATGGGTACATATATTTATGGATTTTCATACATTTTTTATTCCCAATCATAAGTCTTCTAATCGACGTTAATTTCAGAGAAAATATGAACTGTTTAATACTGATCATTCTAAGTCCACCACAATCATAATCTTGAGTTACAACAGTCTCTTTATTTTGTCTGGATGATTATTTCAGAAGAAATTAAAACACATCTTTTGCAACAGTGTGACTTGGTCTTCAGGTGGATTAGGTAATGATGAAATTAAGTGATTCAACTTTGGTATAGCTAAGCTTTTTATAACAGTGATTTTTCCAAAGGGTATAAGTATTTATTTTTTGACCAGGACAGTAGTAATAATTTAATTTCGTTTATTTTTTTGTCATAATTTAATGCAACGACACTCCTCAAATGTGTTGACATAGTAATTCCTAAGATCACAAATTCCCCCTGCTCCCAATTAAGGTCTGTGTCTGTGCATAATCTTACATTGGATCCTTTATTTTCCCCACACCATATAACTCTGGTTTTATCGACATTAACATTAAGATCTGAAATAGCTCCATAGAATTTTAAAACCATTAGAGCTTATTTAAGGGATTTTTCGGTGCCGTCTAATATAAGGGAGGTGTCGTCGGCATATTGAGAATTTACATATTCAGTATCTCCTACTTTAACTCCTTTAATATCTCTATTTGTCCTGACCAGTACAGCCAATATTTCGACACACAGAAAAAAATGTATGATGAGAGTGGATATCCCTGTCGGCAGCCTCGGTGAATAGAAAACCACTCCGATTGATGGCCATTAACTAAAATGCAAGATTTAATGTTTGTTTAAAATACTTTTGTCCATTTTCTTATATCTTGTCTAAACTGAAAAAAGGTTAAAACCTTATCAATGAAAGACCAGGAGAGCCTTTGCAATAAGTAATAATTCTGGTATATCATTTTTCTCAGTGTAATAGAACAAATCATAAATGGAACGTGTATTCTCCCCGCCAAAAAGCCAGTCTTGTTTTAAATGCTGAGCAGTGCATGCTGATGATAATTTATAACAACAGCTTAATAAAGATATTGGTCTCCAGTTTCTTAAATAACGTCTATCTTTGTATGTCTTTGGTATACATGTTATAATGCCGTCCTTTTGGGTGAATGATAATTCACCTTTCAATAAACCATGGTTAAATCTCAAGAGGAAAATTCCTATGTCTATCCAGAAAAACTTATAAAAGTCCAAGGTATAACCATTCGAGCCAGGGCTCTTAAGATTCTTTGCCTTTTTTAAACAGAATAACAGTTCATGTAATTCTATTGGGCCTTCTAAATTGTGTTGTTGCTCTCTAGTTAGCATGGGTATAGGAAAATCTTTAAACAATTCATTTAAATATATATTTTTTACTGGTTTGTGTGAATACAAGGAGTGATAAAAGTTTCTAGTTTCTTTTAAAATAGAATCTTGATTTTTTTTAAATATGTTCGTCATTTGAAATGAGGGAAGGTATACATTTACTGTAGTCCTGTTTTCTAAATTACAAAAATATTTAGTTACTTTCTCTCCTTCATCTAACCATTTAGCTTGTGACTTTATCTTAAGTCCATCCAATTTGTTTTGTCTCAATTCAAACAAACGTTTCCCTTTGCTTTCTAAGCTTATTAAATCAATATCTAATTGTTTTTCCAATATCTCTATTTCTTGTATTAGTTTTGCTTCAGTTTTAACTTCTTGTGTTTTTTTCAGAAATGACGAGTAGGATATTGTTTTTCCTCTAATCTCAATTAATAATGTTTCAAAAAAGTGTTGGTCATCAATATCCAATATTAAATCTTGACAAGGAATGTCTTTAATTTGTAAATTTATGTTTTGATTCTGTGCTGCATATTGATTTTTAGCTCTACTGGCCAAGGGCCAGCAGAGCTTATGGGATGGTGTGTTGTCTGTCGTCCGTCGTCTGTCTGTCTGTCGTCTGTCGTCCGTTAACTTTTCTTCAAACGACTTCTGTTCAGAAACCGCTTGGCTAATTTTGACCAAACTTCTAATAGATGATCCTTAGATAAATGCTTTTTAGATTTGTTAAAATTAGGTCAGCGATACATCCAAGATGGCTGACACTACCACATATAATTGAAACCTTAAAATATCTTCTTCTCCAGAACCGCTGCACAGATTTCAACAGTTTTTCTTTTAAAATGATCGCCAACGCCTAGACTGTTAAGTTTGTTCAAATAAATTCCCCGCGGTTAAAAAATTGCTGTGCCCCGGGGGTCGAAATTTTGTATATTGAGATTTTGCATGTTTTTCATATAGACATATAGGAAAAAACTTTAAAAAATCGTCTTCTCTGAAACCACAATGCACAGAGCTCTCATGTATTACAGTAGCATCAGCTTATGGTCCTCTACTAAGTTTGGTCAAATGGTTACCCTGGGGTCAAAGTTGTCCACGCCTCGGAGGTCACAGTTTTACATAGACTTATATAGGATTTTTTTTAAAAAAATCTTCTTCTCGGAAACTACAACAGCCAGAGCTTTGATATTTTGCATTTACTATAAGCTTATGGTCCTTTACCAAGTTTGTTCAAATGGTGACCCTTGGGTCACATTTGACCCCGCCCCAAGGGTCACATATTTTACATAGACATGTAAAGGGAAAAACTTAAAAAACTTCTTCTCTGAAACTGCAAGAGCCAGATGTTTAATATTTTGCATTTGCTATAAGCTTGTGGTCCTCTACCAAGTTCGTTCAAATGGTGACCCAATGGTCACATTTGGCCCCACCCCGGGGGTCACAGTTTTACATAGGCTTGTATAGGGAAAAACTGAAATAATCTTCTCCTCTGGAACCACATGGCACAGAGCTCTCATGTATTACATGTAGCATCAACTTATGGTCCTCTACTAAGTTTGTTCAATTGGTGACCCTTGGGTCAAGTTTGTCCCAGTCCCGAGGGTCACAGTTTTACATAGACTTATATAGGCTTTTTTAATAAAATCTTCTTCTCGGAAACTACAAGAGCCAGAGGTTTGATATTTTACATTTATTATAAGCTTATGATCCTTTACCAAGTTTGTTCAAATGGTGACCCTGGGGTCACATTTGGCCCCGCCCCAAGGGTCACATATTTCACATAGACATGTATAGGGAAAAACTTAAAAAACTTCTTCTCTGAAACTGCAAGAGCCAGAGGTTTAATATTTTGCTGTTGCTATAAGCTTATGGTCCTTTACCAATTTTGTTCAAATGGTGACCCTGGGGTCACATCTGGCCCCGCCCCGGGGCTCACAGTTTTGTCAATGAAAGCTCGGTCAAGTTAAAAAACCAGCCAGATCGGACCAGTCTCTTTGTTGTTGTTTTTGTTTTTTTTTAGCTCTTTGTTGGACCAGTCGGACCAGTAACAGAGAAATTATGGCACTTAATTTAGTTAAAAATGCTATATTTTGCCTCGTTAATACGGTAGGGCCTTCATTTTTCATCTGATCTTTACCAAACTATACCAGATTCTTTAGTTATGACCCTTGATTTAGTTTTAAAAAAAAGAGTAAATGGCAGTCTCTCGCTTCATTTATGTTATAACAGCCATGTTAACCAGTCAGCCTCTTGGGCCTCTTGTTTGTATTTCCGATCACTTTTTTAATTTCATCTACATAAATAGTTTCTTTAAGGAGCGATTTGTTAAATTTCCAGTAAGATCTCCCCTTTATAAACTTTCAAAATACAAAGGATATAGTTATTATTGAATTACCCAGGTAAAATGGTACTATCTTCAATGTCGGTTAATAAATGTTCAGATATTAAAACAAAAGCTAGTCTAGCCATTTTACTTGTATTTGGACGTATCCATGTGAACCCCTTTTTATCACAATTTAATTCTCTCCAGCAGTCAATCAAGCTACAGTCATCGATAATACTTCTAACGCTTTCTCTAGCTTTTGGATTATTTATATTAACATAGTTATGGGTATTGACTTGAGGATGAAAGACCAGATTAAAATCTCCTGCTAGAACAGTTTCATTTCCATATCTATCGATATCTTGCTTAATGTCTATATAGAAATCTGGTGTATCTTTACTTGGACCATAAACATTTAATAAAGTCATCCTTTTTCCATTAATCGTAAGCTTGTTACCATCTGTATCCCCTTCTTGTTTATGTAATTTGTATTCAAAACTGTCATTAAATAATATTGCAACACCTCTGATTTGACTATTAAACTTATTAAAGAAACATTCATATACCCATTCTGCACGTATATGATTTTCATCTTTATTTACAAAATGTGTGTCCTGTTAGAAATATACTGAAAATAACTTTTCTTTTAAAAAATGGAAGACATCTTTACGTTTGTTTCTATTACCGGGGCCTTTGACATTCATGGACATAAATGTTACCTTTTCAGACATAATTTAAGAAGACTGTTCTTTTGCCCAATGCTTGCTGTCTGGTCGGACTCAACACAATTTTTATGTGCATTACATGTGATAGAGAAAAATATAACACATAATCAGTCTGAAAAATAATAAAACTTTGTTCCCTATGGCCTGGTCCCACTAAAGTGTCAGAAAAGCAATACAATACATGCAAAAAGGAAACATTATAAATATCTACATACAATGATTACAGTTAGATTATGCAGTTAGTTTTTAAGTACCTTGATCGTGTAATTATCAAAAATATTGCAAGTATGTCAACCACTTAATCACAAGGTGACATGCATGTGTTTTTGAAAGGTTGGATTATTGCGACATGAGACTCAATACATAGTAATACATATATATTTATGGTAAAGCAATCAACATATTATTATTTATTTTTTAGGTATCATTATGATAGAACAACTGACAAGAAAATTATGCCCTACATTTTGAATAGCAAACCAATTATAGTAGAAATTGTTATAACTACTTTTGGCACAAAGTCGATGCATTTATACTTTTTATCAAGGCTGTATTATTATGCCAAAAAACTTACTTTATCTATGGTACTAATATACCCAACTCTGTACTATCCACCAAGATATATTTTCCATTTCATTCTTACAATACTGCATGAATGTAAAAATATTATGCACCATCATACATACAATATATGTAAACTTTTTTCTTTTTTTCAAAAAAGATGGGTAACCGATATAAACATGTTATCCGACCAGTAGTTTATTTGTTTGCATGCGTTCACGCACATACGTACATATTAGCATATCCACATATATATATATATGCATATACATGCACGTATACCTGTAAATGCATACAAAACATACATAATGCACAACCATGTATATACATTATACCTAAACAGTACTTTTTTTTAGTCTAACTTTTACATTCAAAATCAACCACAAAATACATCCTATACACCTAGCTGCAACCATGTTTGCCAACAGAAACAATGTTAAAGGCAGAACAACTCGTGTCTGCTTCTTTTTTTAAGGCAATAACACTCTTATTATGCACATATAATGGTTGATAGTTTTGCTGTGCACTTGATAGATATATATATATTATTATATGCTGGTTTACCAATATTTTTAAATCATACTCCAATCTTGCGAGTTTTAAGGATATATGCTATGAATTAAAGAATATTGAATTTGCTGCCTTGTTGGTTATAGAATAGTTCATGGCGGGGATTTATTTATTTACACTGTCCCGTTTTACTGAGATGAAGTAGGGTTAGTGTGAGGTATGGTGCACCCTAGAACCTGGTTTAAACCCCCAGCGGTCTTTTTTGCCACTGACCGTTTCAAGGCGGTAGCCCTATTGTCAACCTTGTTTTGTGTTTGTCACGTCATATGCCTTAACATTGCCATTCGTGTTTGTCGTTTTGCGTGTTTTTGGGTTTACTGTGTTCTGTGAAAACTACATTTCCTGTTCGACTTTGATACTTATTTTCATCATTAATTTTTGTTTTTATAGGCATAGCAACATACAGCTTTCGTGTCGTGGATGCATGGCAACATACATCTTTCGTGACAGGGTCTCCAATATAAACAGACAATACAGGTCGTCTAGTATATGCACATTGTCATACAAATTCGAACTGAAGCAAAGCCTATACAGTTATATCATAACATGCAGACGGTATAGAATACTAGTAACCTATATAGACCTTATAGCATTAGCTATATAGACGTTATAGCATAAGCTATATAGACGTTATAGTATAACTGATATAGACGTTATAGCATAAGCGATAAAGACGTTATAGACGTTATAGCATAACGTATATAGACGTTATAGTCCACTCAACCTGTGAAATTGTACCACTCAACATCAAACTAATTGCAACAGAAATGATTTACTGATTTTCTGACATATAGTAACATATATTGCGAAAAATCACAAAAAAGTCTAGAAAAATCTAGATAGGGGAAATAAAAAATGTATAGCTCCTATATTTACGCTTTTCATAAAACACCACCAGATTTAGAGTTATTTGTAGCTGAAGCATTTTATATGGAAAAAGACATTTTAATGAGGTATTACACTATTAAGACCTTAATTAATCATAACAAATACATCTTTGAACAATTATAAACTACTCGTATATTTTAACGCTGTTTGTTGAAAAGTGCATATTGAATTACCTCACCTACTGAAATCACAATAGAGAAATTGCTTATCAAAGGTAAAGCTATGTTATATGCATTTCTTGTTGCAATTTAAGACTAATACTCAAATTAAGATTAATGATGAAGTGTTGGGTTAATATACTGGCCTCTGTATGGTAGCCATCTGCATTGTCGGCAGCTATTAATATCCCATTGTTTGCATCATTCCTTGATAATTATTTTTGGAAGAGTGAAAAATAAATACTGAAAGACTGAAATACTTAAGATTTATGGTGAAGCGCCGGGTGATGGGGTTGGGGTGGGGAGTGTGGGTGGAGGGCGGATAATATATTGACCATTATATTGTAGCTGTCGGCAATCATTTATTAATCCATTGTTAGCGTTATTGTTAGCCTCATTCGTAATGGGCATACCAACTTACGCTGTAACTGCGCACATTTATTGAAAATACCATATTAATAGTCATAATAGAGCTGAAAGGGTTTTAGACAAAATCTTTTGAATATAACTAACTGTTCCTACACAAAACTATCACAACACCATGGGTAAATAATCCTTATATAGTTTAGCATATTATACTATAGTAATTGATGTTGTAGGTTATACTACTTCTATGCCATAATTCGCAATGTTAATTACTGGTATATCAATAAATCATAGCTTTCACTATTGAATGCTAATGACAAATCTAGTACAACATCACAAAAAGCTTGAATACCCCTTACCGATTTATATATTATTTGCAACTTGATTTGCATGAGCATTAGTCCTTTTTAGGGTTGATCATTATAGACACATAATATGGTACCCCACCCAGTCTCATTATACTGACACCAGGCCGACCAGTCCTAGCAATACCCTTTATATGCTGATATGCTGAGCCTCAAGCATTGGAGCTACTAGTATCAGTTTTCTAAAGTCATTGGTATGACCCGGCTGGGTATTGAACCCACGACATCCTGCATGCGAGGCGGATGCTCCACCATTACGCCACCGCTTTGGTTCTTAGCATTTGTAATTGTGTCATGCCATATTGCAATGTGGGGTGTAATAATACTGCCTAAGTACAAGTTGTTTGTATTAATGTTGTAGGCATAGATATACACAATTTACCGTTCTGATCCATGCAAGAGCTCTATCAAGACACTACCACAACCTATCCTGGTCACCACTTATTATTAAAAGTGATATTTTCAAGAATGAAAGTCATGTTACAAAAGCACTAGAAGAGGATGTTGACATTTGAAACCTCTTCACTTATGTTCTCATAGTAAACGATTATTAAATTAGTCCATAATTTTGAGTAGAAAACATATTTAAGCCAAAAAATATTACCGCCAAATGTTGTGTTTATCTGATTTCCCTTATGATTTTGAACTAATTCTACTTTTTTTGGTATGCTAACTTTTTAATGTGTGTTGATACATGTTTGCCTGTACTGCAAAATTATCCGTTGGCCCTGCTTCATAGTAAGCAAGGTCATTCATAGGGCACAAGGCAAAAGTGCACTAGTTCTTAGATCTGTTCGTGATATGAAATTGAAATGATAAATTTGGCATATGTTTCAAAGTATTTTTATATTCTATTTAGTTGATTGCTTAGGCTTCTAAGTTATAAATCTTCCACAAACTATGTTAACTATTTGATTTTACCTTTGTATTAGCATAGTCTGGCTGTAAGTTACTGTAAGGCTCTTTGTATATAAACAGAGTAGTGACTGCATTAACAACATACAATCATTAACATTATCATAGCATAACCGATATAGACGTTATAGCATAAATTATATAGACGTTATTGCATAACCAATATAGACGTTATATATAGACGTTATAGCATCACCTATATAGACGTTATAGCATAACCGATATGGACGTTATAGCATTACCGATATAGAAGTTGAAGCATAACCGATATGGACGTTATAGCAAAAACTATATGGACATTATAGCATAACCGATATAGACGTTATAGCATTACCGATATGGACGTTATAGCATTACCGATATGGACGTTATAGCATAACCGATATGGACGTTAGAGCATTACCGATATGGACGTTATATCATTACCGATATAGACGTTTTAGCGTAAGCTATACAGACGTTATAGCACTACCGATACAGATATTATAGCATTACCGATATGGACGTTATAGCATAACCGATATGGACGTTATAGCATAACCGATATGGACGTTATAGCATAACCGATATTGACGTTATAGCATTACCGATATGGACGTTATAGCATTACCGATATAGACGTTTTAGCGTAACCGATATAGACGTTATAGCGTAACCAATATGGACGTTATAGTATTACCGATATAGACGTTATAGCATTACCGATATAGACGTTTTAGCGTAAGCTATATAGACGTTATAGCGTAACCGATATGGACGTTATAGCATTACCAATATAGACGTTATAACATAACCGATATGGACGTTATAGCATAACCGATATGGACGTTATAGCATAACCGATATGGACGTTATAGCATTGCCGATATAGACGTTATAGCATTACCGATATAGACGTTATAGCATTACCGATATAGACGTTTTAGCGTAACCGATATAGACGTTATAGCGTAACCAATATGGACGTTATAGCATTACCGATATAGACGTTATAGCATTACCGATATATACGTTTTAGCGTCAGCTATATAGACGTTATAGCGTAACCGATATGGACGTTATAGCATTACCGATATAGACGTTATAGCATAACCGATATGGACGTTATAGCATAACAGATATGGACGTTATAGCATTACCGATATAGACGTTATAGCATAACCGATATGGACGGTATAGCGTAACCGATATAGATGTTATAGCATAACCGATATGGACGTTTTATCATTAGAAACACATGATTCACGAGATGATGCGATTGGGAGGGTAGCAGATATCCAGGTGACCGCACACACACACACAGTTTGTGTATTAAATCATTTAAAGGGCCATAGATCTGTCAAAAACTATTCAACCGGAACATGGCGATGACATTCACAACTAAGCTCAAACTGATCATTCTTGCCAAGTTTCGGTGAAATCTGGCCAGGGGTTAACGAGAATTAGTCCGGAAAAAAATGTGTGTATTAAAACCTTTAAAGGGTCATAACTCTGCCAATAATCATTCAACCTGAAGACGGTGACGATATGTAAAACTAAGCTTGGTACTGATCATCCCTGCAAAGTTTCGATGAAATCTAGCCAAATGAAGGTCCTATCGTCTTAACGATGCAAAATACAGCATTTTGTTTTAACTAAATCACTCCGGTGTCACTAGTGCAATTTGATTGGTTTTCGAACTTGTACACACTTTCATTGATATTAACTACCTGGTAAAAATTGGTAGAGATCGGATGAAAAATGAAGACCATATGGTCTTTAACGAGTCAAAATATAGCATCTTTAACTAAATCAAGGGCCATAACTCTGGTGTTCCTGGTTCGATCTTGCTGGTTTTCGAACTCGTCCGAGCTTTCATTGATATCAGCAATATGGTAAATTCTGTAAATTCTGAAAAAAGTGAAGGTCCTATTTTAACTACATCAAGGGCAACTCCTGTGTTACTGGTCCAAACTGGATGGTTTTCGAACTCCTCCTAGCTTTCATTGATATCAACAATCTGGTATAGTTTGAAAGAGATCGGATGAGAAATGAAGGCCCCATCGTGTTAACGAGGCAAAATATAGCAAATTTAACTAAATCAAGGGCCATAACTCCTGTGTAAATGGTCCGAACTGGTTGGTTTTCGAAGTCCTCCGAACGTTCAATGATATCAACATTCTGGTAAAGTGTGAAAAAAATCGGATGAAGGCCCTATCGTGTAAACAAGGCCAAATTATAGCAATTATAGTTAATTCAAGGGCAATCACTCCGGTGTTATTGGTCCGATCTGGCTTGTATTCGCACTCGTCCGAGCTTTCATTAATATTTATAATCTGTTGAAGTTTGTTAAAGATCAGATGAAAAACGAAGGTGCTAGAGTGTTGACATCAAAAAGTAAACGGACGACGGACGGACGGAAAAAAATACCATGGCATAAGCCCTACTGGCAAAAAGCGGGGAGGGATGGGGGCATCTCGGTATGAGGTTTTGAATGTTTAATATATGTTACATGTCACTCTTACATATGTTACCAAGACGAGAAACCGCATTTCATTTAAACATGGTAGCTGTATGGTTAGCACATTGTCTATAATGCATCTTTATTGTCAGCACATGTTTATGTTTATGATGCCTCTTTGTTACTTTTGTCGGTATTCATACACGGTATCAACAGTAAGCACACTCCTCCGAGAACCAACTCCACACCGCCGACGAGGAATGACACATCGTAGGATCCAGTTAGATCAAACAGCCAGCCTGGAAACAAACAACACGGGATTAAACCGATCGGACTGGTATCTGACTGCTACAGGAGGTCGTAACCTTTGAAATTAGTACTTTAAACAATGTTAGATGTTTTCAGGGCTGATGGTTAACAATGGAAGATATTTGCATGTTTTACTTGCGCATATCATTGATGCAAAACACATACTGATGGATTGTGATATTACGGGCACGTGACCTGACTCCGAAATGTAAACACTGGCAATGTGTGTATGTTAATGATATGGCGGAAAAACTGGATAGTAATGAGTGTGTGTTAACTTGGTGTGGAACAGTGACAAATATGACAAAGTTCGTTCAGGAAAAATAGACATACTAGTTTAAACAATTCATGTGATGTTGCAAAATTTGCTTCTATTTGCTTCAAATATGCAGTTTCAATAGTTTGATCATCTTCGAAACTTGTTTAATCTTGAAAAAAAAAGGCGTCGCAGATGATCTAGACTAGCAGTTTCAAATGTTTATTAACAAAGGGCTTACACAAAAAAAGTAACAATGGGCTTACACAAACATTCAGTTTAAAATATTTAGTAATAACGGGCTTCATTCACTCTCTATTAAACTTACTAATGTCGCTATCATTTTGCAACGCACTTCATGTTTAGTGCTTGACTCATTTACAGCTTTACTATTACATTTAATTCGCTTTCCTCTTTCATTGTGCGATGACCGGATATGTTCTGGACGCTATGATGATGTCAACCTAACTCCTCACTGCACGGTTATGATTAATGGTTGCCTTAAATCTTGTCTTGTCGTACCCTTAATGGTTGTTCTCTTGTTGCTCTTCTGGCTTCTGACAAATCAATGAGTACTTGCTTTGTGGATTTCGAGGCTTTTGTGTTTGGTATTCATATATACATGATCATCTATGTGTTATACTTCTATTGCCTATTACTGATGCCTTGTTTGTTAGACATGTTAGAGAATATAGCCTGACGGGAATTTACTTATTTACAATGTCCCGTTTTATTGGGATGGAATAGGGTAAAAGTGAGGTTTTGTGCCCAAGAACATGGTTTAAACAAGCAGCGGCCTTTTTTGCCACTGACCATCCAAGCCGGTAGCCCTATTATCAAACCATTTGTGCCTGTGATATCACATGTCTTGCTTCTGAGCTAGACACCACGCCCCCGCCATTCCCTTCTCATGGGAGTTATATAGAACACTTATTCAAAACATTATACATAAAAGGATTACTTTGAATTTTGCTTTTCCAAATTACCCTTGATGGTGAATAAAAAAAAGTTTACCTGCGATATCAAAAACATTTAACACAGATTTTAATACCGATAAATTTTATATAAAAATGATAAGAAAAGAGCCATCTTATCATCCCAATAAGTAAGAGCTACGGTAGAAACCTCACCTGCCAAAGGAGTACCAAGTACAAAAGAAACACCACCGAAAAATAAAAGTAGTCCAAATGAGTTGGCCACCACGTCTTCTCCAAACGATTCACTTAGTACAACGGGCATAAGTACCATGGAAGAAACTGTAAATAAAAGTACCATGACAGTAAATATATAATGAAACCGAAATAGCTCACGGATACTAACATTTTCATTATATTATTATAGTGGCTTGTTTACTGAATATCGAAACAATATTGCCTCTGTTATTGGAAAGTATAAAAAAGCAAGTATTCTCAATTTAAAATTGAATCCATACAAAAACACAATTTCTTGCATACCGGATAAGGTTATCCGCTTTTTACGCGGGTGATGGAAAGCCTGTTCTTGCATACCGGATATCCGTCTACCGGGTCTAGATATTTCCATCTCACCCTAGGGTCGAGATAAAATTTCACAACATCCAGTATGCAGGAAAACATGTAAAACGTTAGTAGCTGGCGGTGTCAACCCACACAAAGTCTCTGATATGCAAGGAAAAAACCTATCATGGGTATTCGGTTCAGATAGGGAATTCCAACCCTCGGTATAAGTGTTTTAATCGGAACCTCGGCAGATCCTCGGTTCCGATAAAAACACATACCTCGGGTTGGAATTCCCTGTCTTCACCGGATACCCATGAAAGATGCTTATAATCTTACACATTGGGCAAGATAAAAGTCACTCGCTGATATCAACAATACAATGACAGTTGCATTTAAACTTAGGATGACAATAGGGTACAATTGAAGTTTGTTGCACCCTAAACCTCAGTTTAAACCCCAGCGGCCATTTTGCCACTAATCGTTCCAAGGCGGTACCCCAGTTATCAACCCTTTTATGTTTGTGATGTTGCATACGTTGCCTCTATTTATCCATGTAATTAGTGTTTGTTTTGAATGCTACATTGTGTATCTAGTTTAATTTAACAGCGACACCCTTAGATGACGGGAAGCGACAATTAAAACATAAAAATTAAATTCGTCAGACGACGGTAGTACGACGACAGAAGGCGGACGACTTTAACAGCATCGCAAAATATCGTAGAGTCGCTTATAATCGCGTGTCAATTTAAAATTAAATTTATAGTCGGTGACATATGTAAGAGACTAAATTCACTTTACCTATACATATGGAGTAGCATATACAAGATGTCATCAGCAGTCCATATATAAGACAGAACGGCATCACTGCGCAGGATATCCCGGCCAATATACACAACGCCGCCATCAATTTTACACTTGAAATCCATTTACGATCCGCGATTATTCCGACTGGAACCCGACTGACAACGTTAGCAAGACTCATGGCGTTCAGAATCCAGATGACGTCATTGCGCGTGACATTATCCATTTTTGCAATGGCCATATCTGGCACGTAGATAAATGGAACCATGAAAGAAACATTCATAAATACTTCAAAAAGTATAAACAGGAAAAATGTCCTCCTTCTTAAAAGCGAAATCATAAACATTCTACAGAAAAATGATCTTATAACAGGACAAGTTTTATTTACACATGTTTCATAAGACATTTCCTTGTGTTTGTTCGGTTGTTCTTCGTGCAGGTTAATGTTTAAAGGAACTTTGGTGGTAACCATCAGAGACTCACATTCCTGATTTAAATCCTTTTTAATTTCTACCAACATGGTACTATCGCGCTCCTGGCCACAGTGTGAATTTGAATGTTGGTCAGTGTTTTTCTTGTCGCAGTTTCTAGCACGGGTCCTGATCGGTCTCATAACTGCCCCGCAGACGACACCGTTCATGATCATTCCCGCCAGGATTAAGAGAGTTCCACGCCAGGCGTACATCTCCAAAAGCCAACTGGTAAAGTATAGAAATGTTATATTTAGTTATTTTCCCGAAAATATATTGTACTACATATGGTAATATCATAGCCGATTATAGATCTTAATTCAGATTGTCTAGCTATTGTATTTCAACGCATTACTTAAATTTGAAATAAAATGAATAGGCGATGTGAAATCGAATGTCTTGGTGTTCTTATTTCAAATGCAATATTATTATACTATACAAAGTAAGTCGATCATTGAAAGAAACAAACATATAAAATTTATTTATTTATCAGGTCCAATACAAAGCTTAAAGAAAGGGACGATAGTCTCGTTGAAATATAATTTTGTTTAACATGTGTGCAAGCATGTAGACATACTGTTAAACTAAGCCTGCGTGAATCTTGTCTGCTATTAATGTATATTGGACTTTCATTTGTGCATTAACCTTATTATCATTTTTGGTAAATAGAAACTATAAGTATAGCACGCGATTCCAGTTGATCGGCTCGTGAATATTCATATATGAACAAGTTTTATCTGGCATGACATTGACCATGATTTGGTAGATCCTAATAATAATAATAATATAATAAACTCTTATTTTATGAAGGTACAACTCATTAAGATTATACAAACAATAGTTTCTATTAATGGTCTTTAAAGTGTTGACTTCTGGTCTTTCCTTTTCTAGTGAAATTTGACGACACTTTGTCCTAATACTCGGGTATAAATACAATTTATTTGCCAAAAGCTTTTTATTGTGTACCTGCAAATGTTCGCCTGTTATTTATTTAAAACATGTTTTATTTATCATTTGTGTATAGCCTGTACAAACATCATTATATAGTGTGAACAAACATTAACACGTACAGAGAACATTATTATATCTGCCTTGATCTAGCATTAACACGTACAGAGAACATTAATATATCTGCCTAGATATAGCATAACACGTACAGAGAACATTAATATATCTGCTTAGATCTAGCATTAACACGTACAGAGAACATTAATATATCTGCCTAGATCTAGTATTAACACGTACAGAGAACATTAATATATATGCCTAGATCTAGCTATAACACGTACAGAGAACATTAATATATCTGCCTAGATCTAACATTAACACGTACAGAGAACATGAATATATCTGCCTAGATCTAGCAGTAACGTAATTCATTCACTGGCCACAAACGATCGATTGTTGCATTCGATACACGATAAAATATTTCCAAAATATTATGGAATAGCAAAAATGGCTAAAACGAATCCTTACTTTGTCAATGGGTTGAACACAAATCCTCCAAACCCCGATCCGCACACTGCCAGCCCTATCGCTAGAGACCTCTTCTTCTCGAAGTACTGGAAGATCGCTATATAGGAGGTCATGAACATCACACTGAACCCCAAACCTTAAAGAAGAAACATCTAATCTCAGCATGTAGATTATTCGGTGTCTTTCTTCATTAATGTAAGACCTATTTGGAGCCCATTGTATTTTGGTGGGTGGTGGGGTGTGGTGAGGTGGGGGTAGGGTGGGTTGAGAGGGGTCAGAGAGAATGTGTATAGGTAACTGTAGACATACAGTCACATGAGAACATTGTTATTCAATTTTGTATCAGATGATGAGGCCCTACCAATACAGCTTTTGTATGAAGCCAACATATTAAAACATAAAAGCATGTATTTCATTAGTTGTGTTTTGGTTTTATTTTTAGTTCTAAAACAATGAACACAGAGACAAGATACTTTTTAGGCAACATGCTTATACGCAAACCAATAGGTAAAAGCATTGTACAACTGACCAGGGTACAATTTAGAAAAACTGATAATCAAACCCGTATATACACGCAATTAAGGTATCGCAGATCGTCAATCTCACATAATTTGAAGTTCAGCGCAATACTATATCTGCTTATTTAGTTATATGTACTTACGATAGTCTTGCGCTTAGTATACCACTATATACCTATCACATAGTACACCACCACTATATACCTATCACATAGTACACCGAGAGACAGACAGAGGTAAGATGCGCTTGTGGCAAACATGCTGATAATCAAACCCTTGGATAAAAGCATGCTTCCACTGATCGTCACGCTAACTTTATCCGATGGTTCTATAGATTAGGGTATCTTCTTCTTTATTTGTAAGTCGTTACGACAGTGTTGCGCTCAATATATCATTATATACTTACCACATAATACACCGAGAGACAGACAGAGGTAAGGTACGCTTGTGGCAAACATGCTGATAATCAAACCCGTCGATACAAGTAAGGTTCCACTGATCGTCATGAGTCTACATCCGAACGTGTTTACTAGAGAAGCAGCGATGGGGGCTAATTTAACATGGAAAACAAATCATCATTATTCGTTTTAACTAGTAGTTTATTAAATAAACTATGATCAAGTTACATATAAACTAATCTAGTTGTGTATTAAAGAATAGCATTTATTCAAGGATGGTTATTGATTTTTCAAGGAATTTCCTCCGCTAGAAAATGTATGAAAGATTAGGTGACTATATTTTTTCGTATAATTACATTTTGGGTGATACATTTGTTTCTATAAAATATGACATTGATATTATAGGACGCACAGGTGACGTCGTAGTACTGTCACTGGGTTTGTTGTACGGTGATAATTGCATAGATCAATGCAAACATTCTTGAAATTTCGATTTTTGCAACTCTGACTAGATTAGACAAACGTTTCCATTTTGGAAAAATGTAACGCTTAATCTAAGAGATGATGTTTAGTCTTCGATACACCGATACATAAGATACATTTATGGGTTTTTAACAGGAGGAGGAATATTGGTCAAAGCTCAGAGGCGAAAGCAATGATCACATTTCGTGCTTTTTGGGGTTCGCAATTTCACCCAAAAATACTTTAGCCTAGAAATGGCACATTCATAATAATGAAAAAGTGGGCTTTACTCATAATAGCAATATATGTGTGCGACATCAATGACTTTTTATTTGTGAAATGATTGAACATACAACGTTTAGTCTACAGTTACTCACTTTTTAGTTGACAGACTTACCAGCGATGAGTAATAATCCAAAGAGAATGCCGCCTATCAATCCCACCTCTCCTCTCCCCACACCAAAGTAGTCGTGGAATTCGATGAACAGGATACCGAATGACCATCTGATGCCATCCATGACAAAGTGTACAACGAACGCCGCAAACACTATCACCCAACCCCAGCCGCCGTCCCTGTCTTTATCCATAATCTCTGTGCCAGTTCCCAAGTGTCTGAAATACTAGTACTTGAAAGTGTTACAGAAAGAAAAAAAAACAGTTTCCTAATATGTCGTTACATGACCTCAGTGGAAGTACTTTCAAGGGTTGTCACTCTGTTTAAAACAAGTATTATTAGTTCTGAGCGAGACTTCGCCAAAACCCAGGTAATTTTTTATGTGATGGTGCATTTTTCCGTCGTCGTCGTCGTACGTGCGTTAGATAATGTTTGTTAAAACAATAATTTTAGTATTTTTGCGTGGTCGATGTCGCTGGCGAGTGGTCAAAGTCACCGTTTTGTCCCTAAACTAACCCTAAAGCTATGCACCGAATTTTGGGTCTGATGTTCAAGGTAGCTAGTCAAGGTCATGAAGTTGATGTGTCTATCCATAACTCTTAAACCTCTGCTAATAAAGGTGTGTATTATTATTAGAATGAGTGTCGGACATTATGGACATGATGGGCAAATTGGATTTTCTAAATTGATAGCAAGATGAGCAAAATTGTATTTCTGAAGGTAGTCCGTATTGCTGAAGTCATACCTTCTTATTCTAAAAAATGTGAATGTACAGCAAACCTTTCGATAAATAGGGTAAAAGAGAGAAGATTACCATTGTATACATTATATCATTAATAAATAAAATTTAAAATACCTTTATCATACCTTCTTTTATAAAAAACATTTGATCTTCCAATCTTAATATTATTATTGTACCATAACGGTTGTGTTAAGAACTCTTTCCATGACACTAGGTTTGTAACATCTAACAGGATGTTAAGACTTGTGTAAACAACATTCCAGAAGGGATTGCATATTTTTTGCAAGATATTTTTTACAAATTCGTTACCGAAAAATAGCATATTGGTGGTGAATGGGTACATATATTTATGGATTTCCATACATTTTTAATTCCCAATCATAAGTCTTCTAATCCACGTTAATTTCAGAGAAAATATGAACTGTTTAATACTGATCATTCTAAGTCCACCACAATCATAATCTTGAGTTACAACAGTCTCTTTATTTTGTCTGGATGATTATTTCAGAAGAAATTAAAACACATCTTTTGCAACAGTGTGACTTGGTCTTCAGGTGGATTAGGTAATGATGAAATTAAGTGATTCAACTTTGGTATAGCTAAGCTTTTTATAACAGTGATTTTTCCAAAGGGTATAAGTATTTATTTTTTGACCAGGACAGTAGTAATGATTTAATTTCGTTTATTTTTTTGTCATAATTTAATGCAACCACACTCCTTAAATGTGTTGACATAGTAATTCCAAAGATCACAAATTCCCCCTGCTCCCAATTAAGGTCTGTGTCTGTGCATAATCTTACATTGGATCCTTTATTTTTCTCAAACCATATAACTCTGGTTTTATCAACATTACCATTAAGATCTGAAATAGCTCCATAGAATTTTAAAACCATTAGAGCTTATTTAAGGGATTTTTCGGTGCCGTCTAATATAAGGGAGGTGTGGTCGGCATATTGAGAAATTACATATTCAGTATCTCCTACTTTAACTCCTTTGATATCTCTATTTGTCCTGACCAGTACAGCCAATATTTCGACACACAGAAAAAAATGTATGAGGAGAGTGGATATCCCTGTCGGCAGCCTCGGTGAATAGAAAACCACTCCGATTGATGGCCATTAACTAAAATGCAAGATTTAATGTTTGTGTAAAATACTTTTGTCCATTTTCTTATATCTTGTCTAAACTGAAAAAAGGTTAAAACCTCATCAATGAAAGACCAGGAGAGCCTTTGCAATAAGTAATAATTCTGGTATATCATTTTTCTCAGTGTAATAGAACAAATCATAAATGGAACGTGTATTCTCCCCGCCAAAAAGCCAGTCTTGTTTTAAATGCTGAGCAGTGCATGCTGATGATAATTTATAAGAACAGCTTAATAAAGATATTGGTCTCCAGTTTTTTAAATAACGTCTATCTTTGTTTGTCTTTCGTATACATGTTATAATGCCGTCCTTTTGGGTGAATGATAATTCACCTTTCAATAAACCATGGTTAAATCTCAAGAGGAAAATTCCTATGTCTGTCCAGAAAAACTTATAAAAGTCCAAGGTATAACCACTCGAGCCAGGGCTCTTAAGATTCTTTGCCTTTTTTAAACAGAATAACAGTTCATGTAATTCTATTGGGCCTTCTAATTTGTGTTGTTACTCTCTAGTTAGCTTGGGTATAGGAAAATCTCTAAACAATTCATTTAAATATATATTTTTTACTGGTTTGTGTGAATACAAGGAGTGATAAAAGTTTCTAGTTTCTTTTAAAATAGAATCTTGATTTTTTTAAAATATGTTCGTCATTTGAAATGAGGGAAGGTATACATTTACTGTAGTCCTGTTTTCTAAATTACAAAAATATTTAGTTACTTTCTCTCCTTCATCTAACCATTTAGCTTGTGACTTTATCTTAAGGCCATCCAATTCGTTTTGTCTCAATTCAAACAAACGTTTCCCTTTGCTTTCTAAGCTTATTAAATCAATATCTAATTGTTTTTCCAATATCTCTATTTCTTGTAATAGTTTTGCTTCAGTTTTAACTTCTTGTTTTTTTTAGAAATGGCGAGTAGGATATTGTTTTTCCTCTAATATCCATTAATAAATTTCAAAAAAGTGTTGGTCATCAATGTCCAATATTAAATCTTGACAAGGAATGTCTTTAATTTGTAAATTTATGTTTTGATTCTGTGCTGCATATTGATTTTTAGCTCTACTGGCCAAGGGCCAGCAGAGCTTATGGGATGGTGTGTTGTCTGTCGTCCGTCGTCCGTCGTCTGTCTGTCTGTCTGTCTGTCGTCTGTCGTCCGTTAACTTTTCTTCAAACGACTTCTGTTCAGAAACCGCTTGGCTAATTTTGACCAAACTTCTAATGGATGATCCTTAGAGAAATGCTTTTTAGATTTGTTAAAATTAGGTCAGCGCTACATCCAAGATGGCTGCCACTACCACATATAATTGAAACCTTAAAATATCTTCTTCTCCAGAACCGCTGGACAGATTTCAACAGTTTCTCTTTTAAAATGATCGCCAACGCCTAGACTGTTAAGTTTGTTCAAATAAATTCCCCGCGGTCAAAAAATTGCTGTGCCCCGGGGGTCGAAAGTTTGTATATTGAGATTTTGCATGTTTTTCATATAGACATATAGGAAAAAACTTTAAAAAATCTTCTTCTCTGAAACCACAAGGCACAGAGCTCTCATGTATTACATGTAGCATCAACTTATGGTCCTCTACTAAGTTTGTTCAATTGGTGACCCTGGGGTCAAGTTTGTCCCAGTCCCGAGGGTCACAGTTTTACATAGACTTATATAGGCTTTTTTTAATAAAATCTTCTTCTCGGAAACTACAAGAGCCAGAGGTTTGATATTTTACATTTATTATAAGCTTATGATCCTTTACCAAGTTTGTTCAAATGGTGACCCTGGGGTCACATTTGGCCCCGCCCCAAGGGTCACATGTTTTACATAGACATGTATAGGGAAAAACTTAAAAAACTTCTTCTCTGAAACTGCAAGAGCCAGAGGTTTAATATTTTGCTGTTGCTATAAGCTTATGGTCCTTTACTAAGTTTGTTCAATTGGTGACCCTGGGGTCAAGTTTGTCCCAGTCCCGAGGGTCACAGTTTTACATAGACTTATATAGGCTTTTTTAAATAAAATCTTCTTCTCGGAAACTACAAGAGCCAGAAGTTTGATATTTTACATTTATTATAAGCTTATGATCCTTTACCAAGTTTGTTCAAATGGTGACCCTGGGGTCACATTTGGCCCCGCCCCAAGGATCACATGTTTTACATAGACATGTATAGGGAAAAACTTAAAAAAATTCTTCTCTGAAACTGCAAGAGCCAGAGGTTTAATATTTTGCATTTGCTATAAGCTTTTTTTATTTATTTTTTTCAATATTTTTTTTTTATATTATATTTTTTTTTTTTAATTTTTTTTTTTTTTTTTTTAGTCTCTTTTTTTTTTTAGTTTTTTTTTTTTAGCTCTTTGTTGGACCAGTCGGATCAGTAACAGAGAAGTTATGGCACTTAATTTAGTTAAAAATGCTATATTTTGCCTCGTTAATATTGTAGGGCCTTCATTTTTCATCTGATCTTTACCAAACTATACCAGATTCTTTAGTTATGACCCTTGATTTAGTTAAAAAAAAAGAGTAAATGGCAGTCTCTCGCTTCATTTATGTTATAACAGCCATGTTAACCAGTCAGCCTCTTGGGCCTCTTGTTTGTATTTCCGATCACTTTTTTAATTTCATCTACATAAATAGTTTCTTTAAGGAGCGAGTTGTTAACTTTCCAGTAAGATCTCCCCTTTATAAACTTTCAAAATACAAAGGATATAGTTATTATTGAATTACCCAGGTAAAATGGTACTATCTTCAATGTCGGTAAATAAATGTTCAGATATTAAAACAAAAGCTAGTCTAGCCATTTTACTTGTATTTGGACGTCTCCATGTGAACCCCTTTTTATCACAATTTAATTCTCTCCAGCAGTCAATCAAGCTACAGTCATCGATAATACTTCTAACGCTTTCTCTAGCTTTTGGATTATTTATATTAACATAGTTATGGGTATTGACTTGAGGATGAAAGACCAGATTAAAATCTCCTGCTAGAACAGTTTCATTTCCATATCTATCGATATCTTGCTTAATGTCTATATAGAAATCTGGTGTATCTTTACTTGGACCATAAACATTTATTAAAGTCATCCTTTTTCCATTAATCGTAAGCTTGTTACCATCTGTATCCCCTTCTTGTTTATGTAATTTGTATTCAAAATTGTCATTAAATAATATTGCAACACCTCTGGATTGACTATTAAACTTATTAAAGAAACATTCATATACCCATTCTGCACGTATATGGTTTTCATCTTTATTTACAAAATGTGTGTCCTGTAAGAAATATACTGAAAATAACTTTTCTTTTAAAAAATGGAAGACATCTTTACGTTTGTTTCTATTACCGGGGCCTTTGACATTCATGGACATAAATGTTACCTTTTCAGACATAATTTAAGAAGACTGTTCTTTTGCCCAATGCTTGCTGTCTGGTCGGACTCAACAAAATATTCTGTGCATTACATGTGATAGAGAAAAATATAACACATAATCAGTCTGAAAAATAATAAAACTTTGTTTCCTATGGCCTGGTCCCACTAAAGTGCCAGAAAAGCAATACAATACATGCAAAAAGGAAACATGATAACTATCTACATACAATGAAAAATGGGAGTTATCCATCAAACATCAGAAATCATCTTCTTTTTTAATTTAAATACTTAAATCTACAATATCTACAAGTAAAAGAACAAATGGACAATATACAGATTCTTAAATTTCTCATTCTGGAAAAATGAAGTTAGATTATGCAGTTAGTTTTTAAGTACCTTGATCGTGTAATTATCAAAAATATTGCAAGTATGTCAACCACTTAATCACTAGGTGACATGTATGTGTTTTTGAAAGGTTGGATTATTGCGACATGAGACTCAATACATAGTAATACATATATATTTATGGTAAAGCAATCAACATATTATAATTTATTTTTTAGGTATCGTTATGATAGAACATCTGACAAGAAAATTATGCCCTACATTTTGAATAGCAAACCAATTATAGTAGAAATTGTTATAACTACTTTTGGCACAAAGTCGATGCATTTGTACTTTTTATCAAGGCTGTATTATTATGCCAAAAAACTTACTTTATCTATGGTACTAATATACCCAACTCTGTACTATCCACCAAGATATATGTTCCATTTCATTCTTACAACACTGCATGAATGTAAAAAAATTATGCACCATCATACATACAATATATGTAAACTTTTTTCTTTTTTTCAAAAAAGATGGGTAACCGATATAAACATGTTATCCGACCAGTAGTTTATTTGTTTGCATGCGTTCACGCACATACGTACATATTAGCATATCCACATATATATATATATGCATATACATGCACGTATACCTGTAAATGCATACAAAACATACATAATGCACAATCATGTATATACATTATACCTAAACAGTACTTTTTTTTAGTCTAACTTTTACATTCAAAATCAACCACAAAATACATCCTATACACCTAGCTGCAACCATGTTTGCCAACAGAAACAATGTTAAAGGCAGAACACCTCGTGTCTGCTTCTTTTTTTAAGGCAATAACACTCTTATTATGCACATATAATGGTTGATAGTTTTGCTGTGCACTTGATAGATATATATATATTATTATATGCTGGTTTACCAATATTTTTAAATTATACTCCAATCTTGCGAGTTTTAAGGATATATGCTATGAATTAAAGAATATTGAATTTGCTGCCTTGTTGGTTATAGAATAGTTCATGGCGGGGATTTCTTTATTTACACTGTCACGTTTTACTGAGATGAAGTAGGGTTAGTGTGAGGTATGGTGCACCCTAGAATCCGGTTTAAACCCCCAGCGGCCTTTTTTGCCACTGACCGTTTCAAGGCGGTAGCCCTATTGTCAACCTTGTTTTGTGTTTGTCACGTCATATGCCTTAACATTGCCATTCGTGTTTGTCGTTTTACTTGTTTTTGGGTTTACTGTGTTCTGTGAAAACTACATTTCCTGTTCGACTTTGATACTTATTTTCATCATTAATTTTTGTTTTTATATGCATAGCAACATACATCTTTCGTGTCGTGGATGCATGGCAACATACATCTTTCGTGACAAGGTCTCCAATATAAACAGACAATACAGGTCGTCTAGTATATGCACATTGTCATACAAATTCGAACTGAAGCAAAGCATATACAGTTATATCATAACATGCAGACGGTATAGAATACTAGTAACCTATATAGACGTTATAGCATTAGCTATATAGACTTTATAGCATAAGCTATATAGACGTTATAGTATAACTGATATAGACGTTATAGCATAAGCGATAAAGACGTTATAGACGTTATAGCATAACGTATATAGACGTTATAGTCCACTCAACCTGTGAAATTGTACCAGTCAACATCAAACTAATTGCAACAGAAATGATTTACTGATTTTCTGACATAAAGTAACATATATTGCGAAAAATCACAAAAAAGTCTAGAAAAATCTAGATAGGGGAAATAAAAAATGTATAGCTCCTATATTTACGCTTTTCATAAAACACCACCAGATTTAGAGTTATTTGTAGCTGAAGCATTTTATATGGAAAAAGACATTTTAATGAGGTATTACACTATTAAGACCTTAATTAATCATAACAAATACATCTTTGAATAATTATAAACTACTCGTATATTTTAACGCTGTTTGTTGAAAAGTGCATATTGAATTACCTCACCTACTGAAATCACAATAGAGAAATTGCATATCAAAGGTAAAGCTATGTTATATGCATTTCTTGTTACAGTTTAGGACATATGCTCAAATTAAGATTGATGATGAAGTGTTGGGTTAATATATTGGCCTCTATATGGTAGCCGTCGGCATTGTCGGCAGCTATTAATATCCCATTGTTAGCATCATTCCTTGATAATTATTTTTGGAAGAGTGAAAAATAAATACTGAAAGACTGAAATACTTAAGATTTATGGTGAAGCGCCGGGTGATGGGGTGGGGGTGGGGAGTGTGGGTGGAGGGCGGATAATATATTGACCATTATATTGTAGCTGTCGGCAATCATTTATTAATCCATTGTTAGCGTTATTGTTAGCCTCATTCGTAATGGGCATACCAACTTACGCTGTAACTGCGCACATTTATTGAAATACCATATTAATAGTCATAATAGAGCTGAAAGGGTTTTAGACAAAATCTTTTAAATATAACTAACTGTTCCTACACAAAACTATCACAACACCATGGGTAAATAATCCTTATATAGTTTAGCATTTATACTATAGTAATTGATGTTGTAGGTTATACTACTTCTATGCCATAATTCGCAATGTTAATTACTGGTATATCAACAAATCATAGCTTTCACTATTGAATGCTAATGACAAATCTAGTGCAACATCACAAAAAGCTTGAATACCCCTTACCGATTTATATATTATTTGCAACTTGATTTGCATGAGCATTAGTCCTTTTTAGGGTTGATCATTATAGACACATAATATGGTACCCCACCCAGTCTCATTATACTGACACCAGGCCGACCAGTCCTAGCAATACCCTTTATATGCTGATATGCTGAGCGTCAAGCATTGGAGCTACTAGTATCAGTTTTCTAAAGTCATTGGTATGACCCGGCTGGGTATTGAACCCACGACATCCTGCATGCGAGGCGGATGCTCCACCATTACGCCACCGCTTTGGTTCTTAGCATTTGTAATTGTGTCATGCCATATTGCAATGTGGGGTGTACTAATACTGCCTAAGTACAAGTTGTTTGTATTAATGTTGTAGGCATAGATATACACAATTTACCGTTCTGATCCATGCAAGAGCTCTGTCAAGACACTACCACAACCTATCCTGGTCACCACTTATTATTAAAAGTGATATTTTCAAGAATGAAAGTCATGTTACAAAAGCACTAGAAGAGGATGTTGACATTTGAAACCTCTTCACTTATGTTCTCATAGTAAACGATTATTAAATTAGTCCATAATTTTGAGTAGAAAACATATTTAAGCCAAAAAATATTACCGCCAAATGTTGTGTTTATCTGATTTCCCTTATGATTTTGAACTAATTCTACTTTTTTTGGTATGCTAACTTTTTAATGTGTGTTGATACATGTTTGCCTGTACTGCAAAATTATCCGTTGGCCCTGCTTCATAGTAAGCAAGGTCATTCATAGGGCACAAGGCAAAAGTGCACTAGTTCTTAGATGTGTTCGTGATATGAATTTGAAATGATAAATTTGGCATATGTTTCAAAGTATTTTTATATTCTATTTAGTTGATTGCTTAGGCTTCTAAGTTATAAATCTTCCACAAACTATGTTAACTATTTGATTTTACCTTTGTATTAGCATAGTCTGGCTGTAAGTTACTGTAAGGCTCTTTGTATATAAACAGAGTAGTGACTGCATTAACAACATACAATCATTAACATTATCATAGCATAACCGATATAGACGTTATAGCATAAATTATATAGACGTTATTGCATAACCAATATAGACGTTATATATAGACGTTATAGCATCACCTATATAGACGTTATAGCATAACCGATATGGACGTTATAGCATACCGATATGGACGTTATAGCATTACCGATATAGACGTTATAGCATAACCGATATGGACGTTATAGCAAAAACTATATGGACATTATAGCATAACCGATATAGACGTTATAGCATTACCGATATGGACGTTATAGCATTACCGATATGGACGTTATAGCATAACCGATATGGACGTTAGAGCATTACCGATATGGACGTTATATCATTACCGATATAGACGTTTTAGCGTAAGCTATACAGACGTTATAGCACTACCGATACAGATATTATAGCATTACCGATATGGACGTTATAGCATAACCGATATGGACGTTATAGCATAACCGATATGGACGTTATAGCATAACCGATATTGACGTTATAGCATTACCGATATGGACGTTTTAGCGTAACCGATATAGACGTTATAGCGTAACCAATATGGACGTTATAGTATTACCGATATAGACGTTATAGCATTACCGATATAGACGTTTTAGCGTAAGCTATATAGACGTTATAGCGTAACCGATATGGACGTTATAGCATTACCAATATAGACGTTATAACATAACCGATATGGACGTTATAGCATAACCGATATGGACGTTATAGCATAACCGATATGGACGTTATAGCATTGCCGATATAGACGTTATAGCATTACCGATATAGACGTTATAGCATTACCGATATAGACGTTTTAGCGTAACCGATATAGACGTTATAGCGTAACCAATATGGACGTTATAGCATTACCGATATAGACGTTATAGCATTACCGATATAGACGTTTTAGCGTAAGCTATATAGACGTTATAGCGTAACCGATATGGACGTTATAGCATTACCGATATAGACGTTATAGCATAACCGATATGGACGTTATAGCATAACAGATATGGACGTTATAGCATTACCGATATAGACGTTATAGCATAACCGATATGGACGGTATAGCGTAACCGATATAGATGTTATAGCATAACCGATATGGACGTTTTATCATTAGAAACACATGATTCACGAGATGATGCGATTGGGAGGGTGGCAGATATCCAGGTGACCGCACACACACACACAGTTTGTGTATTAAATCATTTAAAGGGCCATAGATCTGTCAAAAACTATTCAACCGGAACATGGCGATGACATGCACAACTAAGCTCAAACTGATCATTCTTGAAAAGTTTCGGTGAAATCCGGCCAGGGGTTAACGAGAACTAGTCCGAAAAAAAAATGTGTGTATTAAAACCTTTAAAGGGTCATAACTCTGCCAATAATCATTCAACCTGAAGACGGTGACGATATGTAAAACTAAGCTTGGTACTGATCATCCCTGCAAAGTTTCGATGAAATCTAGCCAAATGAAGGTCCTATCGTCTTAACGATGCAAAATACAGCATTTTGTTTTAACTAAATCACTCCGGTGTCACTAGTGCAATTTGATTGGTTTTCGAACTTGTACACACTTTCATTGATATTAACTACCTGGTAAAAATTGGTAGAGATCGGATGAAAAATGAAGACCATATGGTCTTTAACGAGTCAAAATATAGCATCTTTAACTAAATCAAGGGCCATAACTCTGGTGTTCCTGGTTCGATCTTGCTGGTTTTCGAACTCGTCCGAGCTTTCATTGATATCAGCAATATGGTAAATTCTGTAAATTCTGAAAAAAGTGAAGGTCCTATTTTAACTACATCAAGGGCAACTCCTGTGTTACTGGTCCAAACTGGATGGTTTTCGAACTCCTCCTAGCTTTCATTGATATCAACAATCTGGTATAGTTTGAAAGAGATCGGATGAGAAATGAAAGCCCCATCGTGTTAACGAGGCAAAATATAACAAGTTTAACTAAATCAAGGGCCATAACTCCTGTGTAAATGGTCCGAACTGGTTGGTTTTCGAAGTCCTCCGAACGTTCAATGATATCAACATTCTGGTAAAGTCTGAACAAAATCGGATGAAGGCCCTATCGTGTAAACAAGGCCAAATTATAGCAATTATAGTTAATTCAAGGGCAATCACTCCGGTGTTATTGGTCCGATCTGGCTTGTATTCGCACTCGTCCGAGCTTTCATTAATATTTATAATCTGTTGAAGTTTGTTAAAGATCGGATGAAAAACGAAGGTGCTAGAGTGTTGACATCAAAAAGTAAACGGACGACGGACGGACGGACAAAATACCATGGCATAAGCCCTACTGGCAAAAAGCGGGGAGGGATGGGGGCATCTCGGTATGAGGTTTTGAATGTTTAATATATGTTACATGTCCCTCTTACATATGTTACCAAGACGAGAAACCGCATTTCATTTAAACATGGTAGCTGTATGGTTAGCACATTGTCTATAATGCATCTTTATTGTCAGCACATGTTTATGTTTATGATGCCCCTTTGTTACTTTTGTCGGTATTCATACACGGTATCAACAGTAAGCACACTCCTCCGAGAACAAACTCCACACCGCCGACGAGGAATGACACATCGTAGGATCCAGTTAGATCAAACAGCCAGCCTGGAAACAAACAACACGGGATTAAACTGTATCGGACTGGTATCTGACTGCTACAGGAGGTCGTAACCTTTGAAATTAGTACTTTAAACAATGTTAGATGTTTTCAGGGCTGATGGTTAACAATGGAAGATTTTTGCATGTTTTACTTGCGCATAGCATTGATGCAAAACACATACTGATGGATTGTGATATTACGGGCACTGTGACCTGTCTCCGAAATATAAACACTGGCAATGTGTTTATGTTGATGATATGGCGGAAAAACTGTATAATAATGAGTGTGTGTTAACTTGGTGCGGAACAGTGACAAATATGACAAAGTTCGTTCAGGAAAAAAGTATATACTAGTTTAAACTATTCATGTTTATGATGTTACAAAAACATTGCTTCTATTTATCCCTATACAAACATACAGTTTCAATAGCTTGATCATCTTCGAAACTTGTTTTGTCTTGAAAAAAAGAAGGCGTCGCAGATGACCTAGACTATAGTTTGAAATGTTTAGTAACAAAGGGCTTACACAAAAAAAGTCACAATGGGTTTACACAAACTAAATATTTAGTAATAACTGGCTTCATTCAATTTTTATTAAACTTACTAATGTCACTATCATTTTGCAACGCACTTCATGTTTAGTGGTTGACTCATTTGCAGTTTTACTATTACATTTAGTTCGTTTTCCTCTTTGATTGTGCGATGACCGGATATGTTCTGGACGCTATGGTGATGTCAACCTAAATCCTCACTGCGGTAACTATTAATGGTTGCCTTAAATCTTGTCTTGTCGTACACTTAATGGTTGTTCTCTTGTTGCTCTGCTGGCTTCTGACAAGTCAATGAGTACTTGCTTTGTGGATTTCGAGGCTTTTATATTTGGTATTCATATATACATGATCATCTATGTATTATACTTCTATTGCCTATTAATGCTGCCGTGTTTGTTAGACATGTTAGATAATATAGCCTGACGGGAATTTACTTATTTGCAATGTCCCGTTTTATTGGGATGGCAATAGGGTAAAAGTGAGGTTTTGTGCCCAAGAACATGGTTTAAACAACCAGCGGCCTTTTTTGCCACTGACCATCCAAGCCGGTAGCCCTATTATCAAACCATTTGTGCCTGTGATAGCATGTCTTGCTTCTGAGCTAAACACCACGCCCCCGCCATTCCATTCTCATGGGAGTTATATAGACCACTTATTCAAAACATTATACATAAAAGGATTAAACTGAATTTTGCTTATCCAAATTACCCTTGATGGTGAATAAAAAAAAGGTTTACCTGCTCTATCAAAAACATTTACACAGAATTTAATACCGATAAATTTTATAAAAAAAAAGATAAGAAAAGAGCCATCTTATCATCCCAATAAGTAAGAGCTACGGTAGAAACCTCACCTGCCAAAGGAGTACCAAGTACACCAGAAACACCACCGAAAAATAAAGATAGTCCAAATGAGTTGGCCACCACGTCTTCTCCAAACAATTCACTTAGTACAACGGGTATAAGTACCATGGCAGAAACTGCAAATAAGAGTACCATGACAGTAAATATACAAGGAAACCGAAATAACACATGGATACTAAAACTTTAATTATATTATTATAGTGGTTTGTTTACTGAATATCGAAACAATATTGCCTATGTTATTGGAGAGTATTAAAAAGCAAGTATTCTCAATTTAAAATTGAATCCATATAAAAGCATAATTTCTTGCTTATCGGATAAGGTTATCCGCTTTTTGCGCGGGTGATGGAAAGCCTGTTCTTGCATGCCGGATAAGGATATCCGTTTACCGGGGCTAGATATTACCATCTCACCCTAGGGTCGAGATAAAATTCACAACATCCTGTATGCAGGAAAACGTAAAACGTTAGTAGCTGGCGGCGTCAACCCACACAATGTCTCAGATATGCAAAAAACACCTATCATGGGCATTCGGTTCAGATAGGGAATTCCAACCTTCGGTATAAGTGTTTTAATCGGAACCTCGGCAGAGCCTCGGTTCCGATAAAAAATACTAATACCTCGGGTTGGAATTCCCTGTCTTCACCGGATTCCCATGAAAGATGCTTGTAATCTTACATGGGGCAAGATAAAAGTCACTCGCTGATATCAACAATGACAGCTGCATTTAAACTCAGGACGACAGTAGAGTACAAGTGAGGTTTGGTGCACCCTAAACCTCAGTTTGAACCACAGCGGCCTTTTTGCGACTTACCGTTCCAAGGCGGTACCCCAGTTACCAACCCTTTTATGTTTGTGATGTTGCATACGTTGCCTCTATTTATCCATGTAATTAGTGTTTGTTTTGAAAGGACACATAACACTGTGGAAAAATTAAATTCGTCAGACGATGGTAGTACGACGACAGAAGACGGACGACTTTAACAGCATCGCCCAATATCGTAGAGTCGCTTATAATCGAGTGTCAATTTAAAATTAAATTTATAGTCGGTGGCATATGTAAGAGACTAAATTTACCTTACCTATACATATGGAGTAGCATATACAAGACGTCATCAGCAGTCCATATATAAGACAGAAAGGCATCACTGCGCAGAATATTCCGGCCAATATACACAACGCCGCCATCAATTTTACACTTGAAATCCATTTACGATCCGCGATTATACCGACTGGAACCCGACTGACAACGTTGGCAAGACTCATGGCGTTCAGAATCCAGATGACGTCATTGCGTGTGACATTATCCATTTTTGCAATGGCCATATCTGGCACGTAGATAAATGGAACCATGAAAGAAACATTGATAAATACTTCAAAAAGTATAAACAGGAAAAATGGCCTCCTTCTTAAAAGCGAAATCATAAACATTCTACCGAAAAATGATCTTATAGCATGACAAGTTTTATTTACACACGTTTCATAGGACATTTCCTTGTGTTTGTTTGGCTGTTCTTCGTGCAGGTTAATGTTTAAAGGACCTTTGGAGGTAACCATCAGAGACTCACATTCCTGATTTAAATCCTTTTTAATTTCTACCAACATGGTATTATCGCGCTCCTGGCCACAGTGTGAATTGGAATGTTGGTCAGTGTTTTCCTTGTCGCAGTTTCTAGTACGGGACCGTATCGGTCTCATAACTGCCCCGCAGACGACACCGTTCATGATCACTCCCGCCAGGATTAAGAGCATTCCACGCCAGGCGTACATCTCCAAAAGCCAACTGGTAAATTATAGAAATGTTATATTTAGTTATTTTTCCGAAAATATATTGTACTACATATGATAATATCACAGCCGATTATAACTCTTTAATTCAGATTGTCTAGCTATTGTATTTCAACGCATTACTTAAATTTGAAATAAAATGAATAGGCGATGTGAACTCGAATGTCTAGGTGTTTTTATTTCAAATGCAATATTATTAGACTATAAAAAGTACACTGATTATTTACAAAAAGTAAGTCGATCATTGAAAGAAACAAACATAAAAATGATTTATTTATCTGGTCCAATCCAAAGCTTAAAGAAAGGGACGATAGTCTCGTTGAAATATAATTTTGTTTATCATGTGTGCAAGCATGTAGACTGTTAAACTATGCCTGCGTGAATCTTGTCTGCTATTAATGTATATTGGACTTTCATTCGTGCATTAACCTTATTATCATTTTTGGTAAATAGAAACGAAAAGTACAGCACGCGATTCCAGTTTATCGGCTCGTGAATATTCATATATGAACAAGTTTTTATCTGGCATGACATTGACCATGATTTGGTAGATCCTAATAATAATAATAATATAATAAACTCTTATTTCATGAAAGTACAACTCATTAAGATTATACAAACAATAGTTTCTATTAATGGTCTTTAAAGTGTTGACTTCTGGACTCTTCTTTTCTAGTAAAATTTGACGACACTTTGTCCTAATACTCGGGTATTAATACAATTTATTTGTCTAAAGACTTTTTATTGTGTACCTGCAAATGTTCGCCTATTACTTATTTAAAACATGTTTTATTTATCATTAGTGTATAGCCTGTACAAAAATCATTATATGGTGTGAACAAACATTAACACGTACAGAGAACATTATTATATCTGCCTAGATCTAGCATTAACACGTACAGAGCACATTAATATCTAGCATTAACACGTACAGAGAACATTAATCTATCTGCCTAGATCTAGCATTAACACGTACAGAGAACATTAATATATCTGCCTAGATCTAGCATTAACACGTACAGAGAACATTAATATATATGCCTAGATCTAGCTATAACACGTACAGAGAACATTACTGTATATGCCTAGATCTAGCATTAACACGTACAGAGAACATTAATATATCTGCCTAGATCTAGCTATAACACGTACAGAGAACATTAATATATCTGCCTAGATCTAGCATTAACACGTACAGAGAACATTAATATATCTGCCTAGATCTAGCATTAACACGTACAGAGAACATTAATATATCTGCCTAGATCTAGCATTAACACGTACAGAGAACATTAATATATATGCCTAGATCTAGCTATAACACGTACAGAGAACATTACTGTATATGCCTAGATCTAGCATTAACACGTACAGAGAACATTAATATATCTGCCTAGATCTAGCAGTAACGTAATTCATTCACTGGCCACAAACGATCGATTGTTAAAATATTTCCAAAATATTATGGAATAGCAAAAATGGCTAAAAAGAATCCTTACTTTGTCAATGGGTTGAACACAAATCCTCCCAACCCCGATCCGCATACTGCCAGCCCTATCGCTAGAGACCTCTTCTTCTCGAAGTACTGGAAGATCACTATATAGGAGGTCATGAACATCACACTGAACCCCAAACCTTAAAGAAGAAACATCTAATCTCAGCATGTAGATTATTCGATGTCTTTCTTCATTAATGTAAGACCTATTTGGAGCCCATTGTATTTTGGTGGGTGGTGGGGTGTGGTGAGGTGGGTGGTGGATGGGTTGAGGGTGGTCAGAGAGAATGTATATAGGTTACTGTAGACATACCGTCACATGAGAACATTGTTATTCAATTTTGTATCGGATGATGAGGCCCTACCAATACAGCTTTTGTATGAAGCCAACATATTAAAACATAAAAGGATGTATTTCATTAGTTGTGTTTTGTTTTATTTTTAGTTCTAAAACAATGAACACAGAGACAAGATACTCTTTAGGCAACATGCTTATACGCAAACCAATAGGTAAAAGCATTGTACAACTGACCAGGGTACAATTTAGAACAAGAGGCCCAAGAGGGCCTGTGGACGCTCTACTGGCTAAAACAGCTCTTATAGATTTAGATAGATATAGCTAGATATAGCTTTCTTCTCCTATAGATTTAACAAAGGAAAATACAATATAGCATTTTTCAACAAATCAAGGGCCAAGATCTAGCTAGTTTTCGAAATTGTCCAAGATTTGATTGATATACTGCGCTTTGCACAACTAGACATCATACTGAGGCTTCCTGCCAAATTTCGTAGAAATCCAACAAGCCGTTTAAGAGGAGTAGCGCCGACAAGAAATTTAAAATAAAAATGTCAAAGGGCCATAACTCCGTCAACAATCAGCGAACTGGAACAAAAGCGTGATATGCACGACTAGACATCTTACCGATGCTTCCTGCCATGTTTCGTCAAAATTCAGTTCAATCCTCCGTGATGCCACTGAGTTTCGTCGGTGTGTTCTTGGGCAATACACTTTCCCTTAGCCTCGTCCGTCGGATGGGGACGTAAACCGGGCGGTCCCCTGTATCGGTCTATCCTCCGAGCACGTTAAATAACCATAGAAATCTATTCGATAATAAGAGTAGGGCACGGTTCCCGGATTCCTATGTATCCTTCCCCTCTCTCTGGGGCGGCTCTAAATAACCTATACTGTGTTGATGAGCCGTTAAACAACATTCAAAAATTTAACAAGGCATTTAGGATGAGTAGCGCGGACATGAAATGTTAAAGTTAGTGTCAAGTAATTAAAAAGAAAATGAAAAAAAAAATAAAAAATTCAAATCAATCAAAAAAAAAAAAAAAAAAAATTAAAAAAATGAATAAAAAAAACAACAAAAAAAACAAAAAAAAAAAAACAATTCAAACAAAAAAAAAAAAAAAAAAAAATTATAATTGAAAAAAAAAAAAAAAAAATCAAATTAAAAACTAAAAAAAATTAAATAAAAATTAAAAAACTGTTACCCCCGGGGCGCATCCAAATTTGACACCAGGGTCAGCATATGAACAAACTTGGTAGAGGACCATAAGCTGATGCTACATGTAATACATTAGAGCTCTGTGCTATGTGGTTCCAGAGAAGAAGATTTTCTTCCGTTTTTGCCTATACAAGCCTAAGTAAAACTGTGACCCCAAGGGTGGGGCCAAATGTGACCAATGGGTCACCATTTGAACAAATTGGTAGAAGACCATAAGCTTATAGCAAATGCAAAATAATAAACCTCTGGCTCTTGCAGTTTCAGAGAAGAAGATTTTTTAAGTTTTTCCCTATACATGTCTATGTAAAACATGTGACCCTTGTGGAGGGGTCAAATGTGACCCGAGGGTCACCATTTTAACAAACTTGGTAAAGGACCATAAGCTTATAGCAAATGCAATATATTAAACCTCTGGCTTTTGCAGTTACAGAGAAGAAGATTTTTTTTCAGTTTTTCCCTAGACAAGCATTTATGTATAACTGTGACCCCCGGGGCGGGGCCAGACGTGACCCCAGGGTCGTCATTTGAACACAATTGGTAAAGGACCATAAGCTTATAGCAACAGCAAACTATTAAACCTCTGGCTCTTGCAGTTTCAGAGAAGAAGATTTTTTAAGTTTTTCCCTATACATGTCTATGTAAAACATGTGACCTTGGGGCGGGGCCAATGTGACCCGAAGGTCATCATTTGAACAAACTTGGTAAAGGACCATAAGCTTATAGTAAATTCAAAATATCAAACCTCTGGCTGTTGTAGTTTCCGAGAAAAAAATATGCTATGTAAGTCTATGTAAAACTGTGACCCCCGGGGCAGGGACAAATTTGACCCCAGGGTCACCATATGAAAAAACCTAGTAGAGGACCATAAGTTGATGCTACATGTAATACGTGAGAGCTCTGTGCCTTGTGGTTTCAGAGAAGAAGATTTTTTAAAGTTTTTTCCTATATGTCTATATGAAAAACATGCAAAACCTCAATGTACAAATTTTGGACCCCCGGGGTACGGCCATTTTTTATCCCGGGGACTTTATTTGAATAAACTTGATAGTCTAGGCGTTGGCGATCATTTTAAAAGAAAAACTGTTGAAATCTGTCTAGCGGTTCTGGAGAAGAAGATTTTTTAAGGTTTCGATTATATATGGTAATGGCAGCCATCTTGGATGTAGCGCTGACCTAATTTTAACAAATCTGAAAAGCATTCATCTAAGGATCATCCATGTGAAGTTTGATTAAAATTAGCCAAGCGGTTTCTGAGGAGAAGTCGTTTGAAGAAAAGTTAACGGACGACAGACGACAGACGGACGACGGACGACAGACAACACACCATCCCATAAGCTCTGCTGGCCGTTGGCCAGTAGAGCTAAAAACTGATAATCAAACCCGTATATACACGCAATTAAGGTATCGATGATCGTCAATCTCACATAATTTGAAGTGCAGCGCAATACTACATTATCTGTTTATTTAGTTATATGTACTTACGATATCCTTGCGCTCAGAATACCACTATATACCTATCACACCGAGAGACAGACAGAGGTAAGGTGCGCTTGTGGCAAACATGCTGATAATCAAACCCGTAGATAAATGCATGCTTCCACTGATCGTCACGCTAACTTTATCCGATGGTTCTATAGATTAAGGTATCTTCTTCTTTATTTGTAAGTAGTTACGACAGTGTTGCGCTCAATATATCATTATATACTTACCACATAATACACCGAGAGACAGACAGAGGTAAGGTACGCTTGTGGCAAACATGCTGATAATCAAACCCGTCGATACAAGTAAGGTTCCACTGATCGTCATGAGTCTACATCCGAACGTGTTTACCAGAGAAGCAGCGATGGGGGCTAATTTAGCATGGAAAACAAATCATCATTATTCGTTTTAAGTAGTAGTTTATTAAATAAACTATGATCAAGTTACATATGAACTAATCTAGTTTTATTTTAAAGAATAGCATTTATTCAAGGATGGTTATTGATTTTTCAAGGAATTTCCTCCGCTAGAAAATGTATGAAGGATTAGGTGACTATAGTTTTTCGTATAATTACATTTTGGGTGATAAATTTGTTTCTATAAAATATGACATTGATATTATAGGACGCACAGGTGACGTCGTAGTACTGTCACTGGGTTTGTTGTTCGGTGATAATTGCATAGATCAATGCAAACATTCTTGAAATTTCGATTTTTGCAACTCTGACTAGATTAGACAAACGTTTCCATTTCGGAAAAAATGTAACGCTTAATCTTAGATTTGATGTTTAGTCATCGATACATCGAAACATAAGATACATTTATGGTTATTTAACAGGAGGAGGAATATTGGTCAAAGCTCTGAGGCGAAAGCAATGATCACATTTCGTGCTTTTGGGGGTTCGCAATTTCACCCAAAAATACTTTAGCCTAGAAATGGCACATTCATAATAATTGCTCATAATAGCAATATATGTGTGCGACATCAATGGCTTTTTATTTGTGAAATGATTGAACATACAACGTTTAGACTATAGTTACTCGCTTTGTAGTTTACAGACTTACCAGCGATGAGTAATAATCCAAAGAGAATGCCACCTATCAATCCCACCTCTCCTCTCCCCACACCAAAGTAGTCGTGGAATTCGATGAACAGGATACCGAATGACCATCTGATGCCATCCATGACAAAGTGTACAACGAACGCCGCAAACACTACCACCCAACCCCAGCCCCCGTCCCTGTCTTTATCCATAATCTCCGTGCCAGTTCCCAAGTGTCTGAAATACTAGTACATGAAAGTGTTGCAGAAAAAAAACACGTTTACCTGATATGTCGTGACATGATCTCAGTGGAAGTACTTTCAAGGGTTGTCACTCTGTTTAAAACAAGTATTATTAGTTCTGAGTGAGACTTCGCCAAAACCCAGGTAACTTGTTATGTGATGGTGCATTTTCCCGTCGTCGTCGTACGTGCGTTAGATATTTTTTGTTGAACAATAATTTCAGTATTTTTTGCGTGGTCGATGTCGCTGGCGAGTGGTCAAAGTCATGCAACCGTTTTGTCCCTAACTTAACCCTAAAGCTATGCACCGAATTTTGGGTCCGATGGATAAGGTCGCTAGCCAAGGTCATGAAGTTGATGTGTCCTATCCATAACTCTTAAACCTCTGCTAATAAAAGTGCGTATCATTATTAGAATAAGTGTCACGCACCAACGTAGAGATTAATGTTCGTACCTATAAACATTTGATCAGGAACCATAATTTAAAACAAAACGTAACGGGATATAACAGACGTAGAAAAAAATATGCTCTCTTAAAATTCCACATTTCGGTTAAAATAGCGATGATCTCCTCTAATTGACTTTCTTGCCCTCTTTTCAACAATCTTACCCACCTAGTCCATACACACAGTTCAGCTATCGCTAAAGAATTGACCAACCAATATAATACTTTCACTTTCTCTTTTACCTTCTGTTTCACACTTAACAAAAACCAATATGTATTGATTTATTTGTAATACAGCATTGTCACACGTCAAGAGGTTTACATTTGTTTTTTTCTAATTTAGAGTTTAATAATATTAGTTGTATACGTGTTATTATATATAAAAATACCAATTTTATACCGTTTATAAGTGCGCAGACAATTGCATGTAATAGTATAAACTTTAAACACGAATTAGGAAAGAATGTGATTCAAACGTATACAACTGATTCAATATCGGTTTTGTTTAGTACGAAACAGAAAGTGAAAGTACGAAACAGTTTGTTTGGTGTTTAACGTCAGTTTTTCAGCACATTTTAGGCTATGAATGAGGGTTGACTTTTTTGTGGTGGAGGCAGACCACCCACTTATTCCTGGGTAGCAACAGTAATTTATATTCGTGAGAATCGACACGTTCTCACTTACATCCCCAGTGGGATTAACACCCGCAGCGGTGAGAGGCGAGAATGTTTACAACGCAACGTCGTTAACCCCTCGACCACGGAGGTTATAGTTTGAAACATAACGTGCAAGTATCATATTAACTGGGTCAATTATTTCATTTACATATAACTATCGTTGTGCTGTTTTATATACATGCTTATACAACCTTAGTTCTACCTAAACAAAACCACCTCGAGATATGAATTCACTTTTTAGTAACGACACCAATGGTAACGTTTATAATGTCAAACTCCATGTGTACCAGTCCTCGGAATACAGTAACAGTACATCCCCTAAATATTCTGATTGTAGCAGTAAGCAATTTAAAATAATATATGTATATACCTGTAATAGTAATGTGTATATACCTGTAATAGTAATGTGTATATACCTGTAATAGTAATAGTATCCCGAAGTTGTATAGTCCGCGTCTAGAAGATATTAAACAGATACGGTTCGTGACTAGGACAATGTTCACAGTTAAATAACAACGGTGAATGGTTCAATGCCATGCGTGTTAAGGTATTTTGTCCAGGTCACCGTTTTCCTACTTTCATTTTCAGCAAATTAAAACATAAATTGTATACTGACGGTGTCTCTGTTATATATTATGTTCAAAGGATGTTTAATATAATTGTATACTACTATATACACTGAACAAAATTGCTAAGTATCAGCTTTTGTATCTTAACTAACTTTCTTATTTTAAATATATATTTTAGAAAAGATATATGATAAGTATTTTGTTTTGCCCATAGTTTGTAAAACATTTGTTTTTTGTTTAAATTGTTACATCTTTTGAGAGTTACCCTCCCTTTATATGAAAACATGAAATGTGCTGATAAAACACATAACATGAGTCAAAGATGGCTTAAAGATATAAAATTCTTCAAATTGGTATGAAATAATAGAAAAAAACATAAAAAATTGACCCCTTTATCGCAGATACTCCGTCTATAAAAAAAATGAAATATGGATAATCTTAAATTACCTCCCTTTACATTGAATATTGTTTGAAATTCAAGTAACTGTAATTCAGCGTTAACATTAAATATTTCGAAAATTTCTTTTGCAAACGCATGTGTAGTGATAATGCTAGTAAAACATGATGTCAAAATAATTTTAACTGGCATATTTTAGAATTAGGAACATCGAAAGCTTCACTAATTCGAAGTACTTAATAAAATCCTATATACCCAGTTTTATAAGTGTTATAACTTATTTCTAAGAAAACACATTGACTTAAAAGTTTTAAAATATGTTCATGCAATAAGAGTAGACGATTTACACTCATTATTTTGCAGTTTAACCGTATCTCTCTAATCAAGCACAAAATACACAAAACATTGAGAATATTATTGACATATTCTTAGGTTGATACTTAGCAATTTGGTTTAGTATATGTACCCGGTCGCGTCTTAATATATCGTATTTTCTTATGTTGCTCAACAGTTAAGAAAACGAAATTGTGTTTATTTGTACGTTTTCATTTGAACGAGCTTTTGATATACTGCCATTCGGTCATCGAATCAAACAAATCATGAATATAATTTCGTGGCAAACTAATTGACTATCTATATATTAGTGACTATATATATACTGAAAGGAAAAAGAAACGCATACTCACACAATTGCCTATTCTACACTAGTTTCACGTAATTATTCCAGATATATCTCAACGTGTTTTGGACTCACAACACTATTATCTCCCTTGAATACTCCTGCCCTACAGATGAAGGAGGTAGATAAAAAAAACAAGTTCGCTTTTCTACATTTTACAGGATACATTGATTTATCTTTACCATGTTCTAAATCTACAGCATTTTAGGAAGAGACCACAGAAAAATGCATGTTGATATAAGATTTCTAGCTAATTCTGCCTCATTTTACACATCATGGGTCTAATCTCCACGGGGTTGTATTTTTGTCTAAATTTTGATAGGTGTCACGCAAACATGAAATTAAAAAAAGTTCGATCTGGTAAATATTTGTTAAAAGTTAATAACATGCAGATATTGAATCAATGAAGAATTTAAGCATAAATACATGTTGCAAAATCTTTTTTATCTCTATGCCACGAACAAAAACATTACAATGGGACCCTATGGAAAATTAATTGTGGTGTGAGACGTTTTGTACAAAAAGGGGCTACAACTAATTACAGAAAGGACAACTCTGCCATATAGTAGACATTTTAATCAAAGTATACCTTGTTACACGAAATGCATACATGTTGAAGTTTCGCTTGAAAAAGTCAAGCCATTTCAGTATTATGTTTAATGTTAATAGATTGCAACATTTAAAGCCTAAGTTTGCAAACCTGCTTGAGCCAAATGCGCATTCTGTCGATAATGAAACTTTAAAGGGTTAACCATTGTTGTGTTCGTTGCTGTTTAAACCTTCTTCCTAATGTCGCCCTGTACCATTCGATTAGCAGTAGCATATTAAACATACAATATATAGCGAAAATACCCATTATGCGTTTCTTTTTCCTTTCAGTATATATATATGGCACATTATATTCATAAAATGTGCAATGTTACAAGTATATTCATTTTGTATACTATCTGTATATCTTGTCCGTTGATGTATTTACATGTTGTCCTTTTCCTTCCATTAATCCCAAATGGGGTCAAATGTGTCTCCGTCCCGTGTTCACACAGGAACATTTTCTTCTCTAAAACTGCAGGAGCTAATATAGTAATAACTGGACCGCAATAGTTTACAGTAGCCGAATATCGGATGTCGTGCCTTTTACTCGAAACTAAAGTAGGTGTGGGTGTCTGGGCTGTCTTTTTTCAGGGTCAAAAGTGTCCTCAAGTGGGGAAGATACAAGGATAGCTACAAAGCTGTTTATGATTTTGTAACAAAGGGAGAGCATTCTATCTATGTGTCGTTTGTCGATTCTTCTTCGGTTCAGGGAGTGGAGCATGATCTCTGAGACGCTGGAAATGTGAGTGTGTAGCTATGCTTCACCCAGCCAGGCAGCTTCAATCTGGTTAATGTAGATGTATTCTGGAGGTGTGGTGGAGGGCGGTCAGACAGTGGAACAGTACTAGACAGTGGAGCAGTAAATGTTTATCTTGTACATGTCCGGAGTGCAGCACAAACTACATGGAACATGTGCATACAAATAAATAAATGAAGCAGAAACAAGCGTTCTGAAGTTCGCGTCTCGAAACGAACGAAAAATCGTTCATCAGACGATTACTTTCCACAAAATAAACTAATCCCAATCTTAAATCTCAATGAACGAAGGCGCACTTAAAGAAGAAAAGAAAGGTGATAAGAAATATAGCTATAGTTTAGCTAAATAGGCGACATAGTTTATTCCTTTCAGAGTAAGACACAATACAACTTGCCTATTTACAGTTCCGTTACGATTTTATGAGAGAGAGAGAGAGAGAGAGAGAGAGATGTTCAGCAGATCGAATAAGAAAACGGAAGACGTGTTCAATTTTCAATGGATTGACGTTCGCTGATTTGCTATTTAAAAAAAAAAGTTTTATTTACATTATAGAATTTTAAATACAACAAAAAATAACATATTTATTGAATACTACACATGCATATATCTACTAATTACTGTTAATTGATTCAATATATACGTTTAAGTAGAAGATGTAGGAAACAACGCACACTTTGCTGGAAATGTTCAGTTTTCAAAAAGAAAAAGAAAATGTCAAGAAAGGTCAAGAACGTTTTTATGTATATATTCGATTGATATAAATTGTATAATTGTTATTTGTAACTGTGTTATTCTATAGCTAACTGCAAAGGACACGGGGCAATATGAAAGCATATTATAAGTATTCGTCATTCAAACATACACTAAAACATGTACCACTCAAACATACACTAAACCACTCAAACATATACTAAAACATGTACCACTCAAACATACACTAACCACTCAAACATACACTTAAACATGTACCACTCAAACATACACTAAACCACTCAAACATACACTAAAACATGTACCACTCAAACATACACTAAACCACTCAAACTTACACTAAACCACTCAAACATACACTAAAACACGTACCATTCAACATACACTAAAACATGTACAACGCAACTATTAAACATAAAGTTATCTTCAGACAAAAAGGCAACTGTAACGTACACAAAAACGTGTACAATACACTAAAACGTGCACAACACAAATATTAATTGAATTGAATTTTTAAGGCGCACCAACACATGAAAAGGTTATATGGCACCTAACAGGCATGAACATGCCAGGCTCATCTTCCATGTACATCGAGATAAAATATGGAAAATATGGAAAATGGGCCTAGAACCTTCTCACCCTGAACTGCAGAGTTGCTGCAAATTATATCATAGAAACTCCATTTACGCTGGAGCCACGTTATTGTATTTCTGCCACTGCTCTTTTGATGCGAGCGAGATAGCACCTGAAACAATGCAGGGATCATGATAAAGACCTATAATGAACATGAACATAAAATGATAAAATGTACATGATCTGCAATGGCCCTATTCTTCGCCCCGTGACCAAACGGGGGCCCCCGGGAACCACACGGGGCCACAAATATTAAACACAACGCTGTTATGAGGTTAGAGGCTCTTGAAAAGTGCATTAAGTATTCGTTACTATACTAACTAAAATGTATACAACACATATATTAAACACAACGCTGTTATGAGGTTAGAGGCTATTGAAAAGTGCATTAAGTATTCGTTGCTATACTAACTAAAATGTATACAACACAGATAATAAACACAAGGCTGTTATGAGGTTTGAGGCTAATGAAAAGTGCATTAAGTATTCGTTACTATACTAACTAAAATTTATACAACACAGATATTAAACACAACGCTGTTATGAGGTTAGAGGCTATTGAAAAGTGCATTAAGTATTCGTTACTATACTAACTAACATGTATACAACACAGATATTAAACGTAATGTTGTCATGAGGTTTAACGTCATTGAACATTGTATAACACTTTAACGTGTACGACGTACATATTAAACACCATGTTGCCATGGCTTTAAGGACATTAAACATGTAATAACACTTAAGGATGTTGGCTGGGTGTACCGGTGCGTTTTGTCCGCTCGGCACTTTTTGTCCACGACATTTTTTGCTCATAATTTTTTTTACCATCGACCATCGCATCTTACCATCGCATCTTACCATCGACCATCGCATCGTACCATCGCATCTTACCATCGACCATCGTATCTTACCATCGACCATCGACCTAGGTCGATATTCGATGGTAAGATGCGATGGTTACATGGCCCTAACAGGACACCGTACAATTCGGACAAAAAGCGCCGATTGTTTAAAAACGTCTGAGGACAATTTGACATTTTTTTATGAGCAAAAATGTCACGAATAAAAAGCGCCGAGCGGACAAAATGCGCCGGCACAGCTGGGCAAGTTTGACATTTTCAAGTCTAATAATCAAAGTTTTAGTTGACAACATAATTGTTGTTTTTTTTGCATATGGATATAATGTAGGATTTAACACGGTAACATATCTATTTTAAGCAAAAATATTTTTTTCATATTTTTTCCGTCATTTGTGATCATTTTTTATTGTCAAAAAAATAGGGGGTATGGGTAGCTCTGAGTAGAATTTAGCCTTTGCTATAGAAAAAAGTGAGAGTTTTGTTTTTCAGTAGTGGAATACATATATAAAAATAGATTTATATTCGATCTCTATGTCAAAATTGTGTGTACAGTATTGAACAGTGAAAATGTCACAATAACTTCAAACTGTGTGTAATTTAAAGAATTTTAAAAATCATTAGAAGGCGTATGACCTATATATATTTTTACTTGTTTTGAAAGAAGTGTCGTAGGACTTTGTCATATACAAGTTTTAAGAAAAGTTGAGTATTAGAACATACTTTTTTTTATCTTGAATGATTTTTTTAGTAAAAAGATGGGTGGGGTACGGTCCAAATATGTTCGCTTTTTAAAGTAAAAAGACGAACGAGGATTACAGTTGTTTGTGTATGCTTTGAAGGATATGCATATATTTAATCGAAAATTATTGTTGTTTTTCAATAAATGTAAAGGTATGGAAAAAAAATTAAAATGTTCAATGACTCTATTTTTCCTGTTTTTAGTGAAATTTTGGAGTTGGAAATATGTCTATTGGGAGAAAAAATACCCTTTTCATTTGGTAATTTTATTTCTAAATGATACCAAAGAAGCTTTAAATATTAATTTTAAAAAAAATCTCAGCACTACGTCCTTAATGTCATTGAAAATGTAATACAAGTCAAAGACGTACGACGTAGATTTTAAACATCATGTTGTCATGAGGCATAATGTCATTGAAAATGTAATAACACGCAAGCGTGTACGACGTAGATGTTGTCATGAGGCGTAAGGCCATTTAACATGTAATAACACTCAAGCGTGTACGACGTAGATTTTAAACGTGTAATAACACGCAAGCGTGTACGACGTAGATTTTAAACGTGTAATAACACGCAAGCGTGTACGACGTAGATTTTAAACATCATGCTGTCATAAGGCGTTAAGGCAACTGAACATGTAATAACACTCAAAAATGTACGACGTAGATATTAAACATCATGTTGTCATAAGGCGTAAGGTCATTATAAATGTAATGTCACTTAGTCTTGATTAACTTCGACGCTTGATTTTGAATACAAATTGAAACCAGAGCCAAATGTCCGTCTTTTTTATTAACTTAATTTAATAATATTTTATTGCTTGATGTTATTTACATAAATACATGTGATATAAAATTTATAATAATAAAAATAACATTTACAATGTCTTTTTTATTAGGATAGTAGGTCTGACCATCCGCATCTAGTTCGCCGATAGTATGATGAAATTATCCTCTTTATTTATTAATTGATGAATGTCTATTTTCTATAGCAGGCGTGTCAGAGACGATACCAGTATTTTGGTAAAATGGCCGCCGCTTCAAACATATTTAAAAAGAAAGCTTCTAGATGTTAGTCTTATAAACAAAAGCAAGCGTCACAGATGACCTAGACCAAATAACGCTGCAAAATGTATTCTTAACTATATGTGTATAACGTCAAACTATCATAATTTAACACGTGTTAAACGTAGATATTAAACAGTATGTTGTCACAAGAAGCATAACACTGATTCAAAACGTATTACACAGACAGTATAAGACTAAAACTGAGTCAATGAATTACATCAATACTGTTGTTTAACAATGCATCTCTTGTCTTGAATACTTGATTGCGAAACTTTGGTAAAATTGACAACATTTTGTTGTCCATAATCCGGGTTCTTCCTGAAAGACACGTGCCTTGCCTAATCCAATGCGGTCTGCATCTTCTGTAGTGAAATATTACTGAAAGCGGACTGGCCACATTAACCCTGAAACAAAATACATGAATGATGCATAATCATCAGTAAGCGACTCAGGCATATACATTAATATGGTTAGATCTGGTCTATCATGTACAAAATTCGATTTTATATTAATATTTATACATGTTAAATTCCATCAAATGCCATGTAAACACGATATGATAATTTTTAAAACATATAAAATGTCAGCCATATCTTTCGCATCAATATGTATTAAGGAAATGAATTTATATATGTTTTCATTGTCATCGAAAGATTGTTTAAAAATTCTGTCCATGTTTTGACATAGAGAATAATTAACAGCATAAATTTGATACTGAATTTATGTCACTAGGGAAAAAGGTGGTAATTTGGTTAAAAAAAACGAGTTCGAAGAACGATTTTTTTTTAAACCAAATTACCACTTTTTTGCTCGACTGACATTTATTCAGTATCAAATTTATGCTGTTAATTATACTGTTTATTATGTAACTTTACGTAAAAGAAGAAATTTAAAAATATTTTAACTTTAAACCAGTGTGTTTTTTTACCAAATATGTTAAGAAAGTAGTTCCGGCAAAGTTATATCATCACTAGTGATGATATAAAAAAGTTATATCGTCACTAGTGACGATATCACTTTTTTTGTGTGATACTAAAATTACGCCATTCATAGTTCAATGTAAATTTATGACAGTTATGTAATAAATATTGTTTACCGCATGTCTTGAGTAAATATTGTTCAAAGTATCAGTAATAGTCGCATACAGGTTTAAAAAGATAACGGTAAAACCGGAGATCGCTCCCATGCCAAATTATCGGAACCAATCAGATTGCAGATCGTGGCATTTGTTATATACTATACCGCAACAAACCAATGTACGAGCCTTATATAAGGCATTTTTTTAAACCATACAATGTTATATATTTCAAAACATGTTATACGAAACTACTACGGAATAAATCTGATTGGTTCCGACAATTTGGCATTTGAGTACTCTGGTAAATGCATCTTCAATTTAGTGACACAAATGATCAAAATACAATATATACAGTACTGTATTTAGAAAACGTTTAAATATACATTTTGAGTTTGTTAACATATCCAGCCAATCGATATCATGTTAGTAATAACATAATAGTAATGGTTAAACCGTTTGTTAACTACTACTTCAATACTAACATGTATGTATAAACATTTTAAAAAATACACGAATTTAAAATCATTTACCTAAAAATGTTAGTCTAAATTGAAACATAGATCGACAAAATTCGTAAAATATAGATCAACCCGGACATTTTATTTTTGTATTACATATATGTCAACACTTACTGTTTAAATTTGTCTTGACACTCAAAACCATGTGTCCACACAGACCCTGGAACTACCCGACTGGGCTTTACGATACTCTTCTTTCTGTCCCACATCGTGTGTGTACGTTGTTTATATTTGTTGACCATGAGTTGACCATCCGGGTTAGTTTCTCCCCAATCTAGGACAAATATGGCGGTATGGAACGTAAACCCAGCTGCAAGGCGATTGCTCAAACTAAGTTTTTTCTGAAATCAAAATGCGTCCATGCATTGCCGAAAACAATGTCATTTAAAGTATAGTAGCTTTCAAATAGTTTAGAAAAAAACATGTGACTGACTTTATTTAACAGATAATGTATGGTGCTGAGGTCCATATGCAAGTTTATGGACTGGGCAGTCAGACCTAGAATGTTATACGGACCGAAGCGAAGCTGAGGTCCATATAACGTTCTAGGTCTGACTGCCCAGTCCATAAACTTCATATGGACCGAAGCACCATACATTATTTGTTATATTATACCGAATCTGACCAACAAATTAAATCAATACGTTTTATGATTTATTTTGACATCGTTTTTTTCACACGTCCGTTAATATAGCTATCGGACCGGGCGCCCGGTCAATATGCAACTTTATGGACCGGATGACGTCACATTAAACAAAGAGTGGAATATGCAAATGAATCTGATAAGGAAAAAAAGTCGCCAAGCACGAAAAACGAATATTGTCAGTTGTGTTTATGAGTTGGGTGGAGCATGCGTTGGCTGGAGCTAAGTTTCACAGATCTCGCTTCTAGCAAGAGAAGGAGATCAAAATAAAAACATGGATACAAGAAGAGCATGATGACAAAACATGACTGGATCAGCGCGATATCCTTCTGTTTGTTGGCTTTTATGCATGGACCTGTGGTATTAAAGGTTTAGTCAATTGAAATATGGCAGTTGTTTATGCAGGCATTGCATTATGTCTTCAGAAACCTCGACGAAATTCTGGAGTCATGTCGCAAACTCTACCTATATTTCAAAGGAAATAATCACAGCTCTTTAATTGTAGGTACAGAATATAAAACCATAAAAGCTATAAATAAAAAAACAGTAGTAGTAGCGGTAGACATCTGCTCAAATCATTCGCAACATCTCGTACACGGCTTCGTGTGTATATCGACGCTTCGGTATGTTAAACATCTTGACATTTTTCTAGCCGGAAGGCAACGGCACAGAAAATAGTGCACTGTTGCTTAGGTGTTGTTATATAAACATTATGTCCGTTACCCACACGTGCTGATGTATGTTTTGCGTTGCATGTTTGTTATTTACAATACAGATGATGGTGTTATCACTGCTTCAATGTAAATAGACTAGATCTATAGATGGAGAAATTGGCTAAATTACAGTGCAAAACTTTGAAGAGAACTTTGGTTTTTGAGTACAAATTCGTTTTGGCGGGAATCTGAGGCGCGTCATGCTAATATGATGTAACCAATATGGTGAGCTTCGATATGCTGCGAAGCGGTGTACGAGAGCTTGAGAAAGATATCGAAGGTCGCCATATATGACATGGCAACGATGAAAATCCTAACCATTGGATGAGTTATAAAAACAGCCATCTTGTTTTTGCAATATAGACTGCGTCACGTGTGCAATACGGCCGCCTCAGTCGTTCCTTTCTTTATAAAAGCCAGTAATGAGACGCCAGGGCTTTCATACAGTTGTGTATACAATTGACGAATAATTTAGATTTTGACGTCACGTGTGCAAAATGGCCACCTCCATGGTCCATTACTTTAAATATGATTATAGTGACCTAATATACTTGCTTTTCAAATACATTTTTACTTTTACCTACCAGCAAAGCCTTATAGTCGGAGAAATATTTCGGAGTCGGTACTATAAATTCATCAACATCGATAATTCCAACATAACTGTAACCATGGAAACGCTGCATGCAATCGAACACAATTACTTGTTCATCCACCCAGGACAACACATATTTTTGTCCTAAGTGACGTGGATATCGCACTGAAACAAACGTTTTATATACCGAGTTAAAAAATAAAGAGTACGCTCAGATTTGCATAATCAACCAATACGAATATAACATTGCAGTAAACGTTTACGTCATGAATGTATTTAATAAACATCCTAAGTGTATGCTTGAGAAGAAGATACAAGTTAGACTTTCATGAGAAATGACAGAAAACCAGCAATTAACACGATGTCTGATATATTGTGTTTTTACATCGAACTCCGTGTATTGTTTTCAACTCACATAATATATGCATATTGCATAGTTTGTTTTGTTCTGTACTGACTTTGATGGATTCTGTGTTAGTGCAGGAACGTTTCATACAAAGGTATCACTTCTTTATTAATGCATACATTGTGTATATAACTTGTTTTGCTAAACTTGTCATTACAAATATTTGAATATTTTCGATATATATGTGCACACTTTCATATTTGACTACGTACATTATGCATATTGCTAACAATATAAGTAAAAATAATAAAAACACCTTCTCACTTGACAAGTCTTGTTCCAAGTGAGATTTGAACCCGCAACGTTGAGAGTCGAGAACGTTTTCGACGCAGCGTCTTTAATATCCCGGCCTCGGAGGCGATATAGAGAGTTGGCAAGTTTAAAGAATACGCTCAGTGGTAGCTGTTGAGCCCTTAATTGCCCTAACAAGAGTAAAATGAATACTTACATTGCATTGGATAATCAAAACGTCTTAATGTCAAGTATCCCGACTTCTCGTAATGCCGAAGTACGTTCATAGTTTGCACAGTGACGTTGTATGTAAACAAAGCCACGTGATCGACGCCCATTGCTTTGTTCATTTCAAACCATTCAATGAGCCTATCGGCTGGATAAGTACCATATATAACCTTGCCACAAAACGCTAATGTTGCACCATCACCTGCTGGCTTCATTGCAAAGTCAATATTCTTATACTGGACATGGTTGCAATGAGGATCACGTGACAAGCCGACACTTGTTGGGAGGAGTGTTACATCACTATGCCAGGGGTTGTCACAAACGAACTGAGAGGCTAGTATTGCCCTTATTTTTGGAACATCCCACGTCAGTATTTTAGCTGCTTTATTAGCCACCGTTTTATCATTTCTTTTAAAACAACAAAATAAAGTGTAGTTTTCTGATTTTGGTGTTAGCCATCCATTTAATGTTACAACATCCCAAAATTTATATTCAGTTTTACCCAACTTCGCAGAAGAATTAGTGGCGAAAGAAGTTTTACCCAACTGCGCAGAAGAATTGGTGGCAAAAGCAGATATGTAAAACACGAACACATCTTTCACACGTTTTAAGATGACCTCCTTAAAAACACTCCCTTGTTCTGCCTGTTTGGAAACATTTCCATTATGCTCTATAATGTCGTCTTCATTATAAGCATTGGATTTAATATTTTCAAAGTCAGTATAAATGTCAGCAGCTTTAGAGTTCCAATAGTCTTCCTCCCCTTCACCCGACACGTCGTTTGTGGACTCGAATGCACCAGTTTTATTTGGTTTGGTCTTGCTATTTTCTTGATTTGACCCATATACTTTGATGTCCACGTGTCTTATGTCGAGTCGAGTCTAAAATGAATTGAATTGGATTTTATAGTCGCACCAACAGCTAAGGTCATATGGCGACTTTCCAGCTTCCATTGGTGGAGGAAGACCCCAGGTGCCCCTCCGGGCAATTTTCGTGCACGGGCGGGCACCTGGGTAGAACCACCGACGTTCCGCAAGCCAGCTGGATAGCTTCCTCACATAAAGATTCCTAGGCCCCTGAGGGATCGAACCTACAGCGGTGAGGGGCAAGTGATTTCAAGTCAGAGACGTTAACCACTCGGCCACGGACGCCCCGAGAGTCTAAAATGAAGATATGTAAATAGAAAAGAAACGCAACTCCGGAATTTCCGCTATCTAATGTATATACTGGACACTAAATTCCATGTAATATTCCAACCAAATCCCAAGATGTTTTGTAAACATAGGGTTGCAGCTAGTTAGAGAACGGATAAAACTGTGCTGTTATACACTTTGTAATACGAAATTCCTAAATGTTGAAGTTCCGCTTTGAAAATGTGAACCATTTAAATACTGTGTTTAATGTAAAGAGATTGCAAATTTTACATCCTAAGTTGTCTTACCTGCTTAAGCCAAACACATACTCTATGAATAATGAAACTATGCAGGGATAACATTTGATGTGTTATTTGTTGTTTTATTAGTTTTTTCCCCAAGGAAAGACTTAATGTAGCCGTGTACCATCGATTAACAGCAACATATTATAACATGGATTATATGGCGGAAATTTCCGAGTTGCGTTTCTTTTTTCCTTTAGTATAGCACGCTGAATGTCATATCAAGTCCTTTTATTATATATATATTTATTTCATATATGAAAGGAACATGAATGTAAGATGATTTCCACCATTTTACATCATTTGTGTGAGTTTTCTCTAAAATAAAGAGTAAAAATTAAACACTATCATGCCTATATTATCGTTGAAGATTTCATGATGTCTTCCGATAAATTTAGACATGCGGTAATATCTCACAAGATCCGACGTCATTGTTATTTTTATGTGTTCACGTAAGGCTTCTTTAAGTTATACAATATCAAAACTCAAGATATTCTAGTAGGTTCTGTACACTGTGACAGCATGTACATGTTCGAATGCGTTATATATATATAACTTTCATACCCCATCCAATCCCTTCTCCAAGAAGCGAATACGGGGTTGGCTTGGGTATGAAATAAAACCTTAATTAAGGCTTAAAAAGATTTTCATATTGGAAAATGAGGTAAATTTAAACAGGTTATCGCATTTTTTTTTCAGTAAAACGTTTTTAAACGTGTTTTATTGTCGAAATATCCGTTATAAAATCCTGCGAACATAAGCTTTCCCATCGCTTAATGGAATTAAGGCGGGACCACGTAATGATAGGATAATTAATAGGAGGAACATATTTAATACTATACACAAAACGTGTTATGAATTATCTTTACCGTGTAAACTTCGTCATGTGCAAATATGTTGCAGAAACAATACACAACGAGTAGTGTGGCCGATACAAGCAAGTACGTCTTCAGCAGTTTCCGAAATATTCGAAATAGTGACCGTGGCCTTACCCTCGCAACAATGTCCATTCTTTAGTTTAGCAAGTAACCTGAAACAAAAGATTATGAAAATAGCTATAACATTAGATTAGTTTAACAAGTAAACTGAAAGACAAGATTATGAGTATAGCTAAAATATTAGATATTGCAATATTTTAATACCTTTATGATAATACGAAAAATTGTTTGTAACGATTGTATATCTGTTAAATATTGACGATGGTCATTATGACAGCGTGCTAGAAAAACTTAGAATGTCTTCCCATAGGTTACAAATTGAAACAGGACGTTGGCACAAACCACAAAGAATACCTGTAAATGAAAGAAAATGCATCGCGTGTAATAAACTGGCAGATGAGTTCCATTCCATCATTGAATGTACACGTTTTAATGAAAGACAAACGTACATTAAAAGTTATTTTTTGACGAAAGCCAAATATTCCAAAATTCATCGAACTGTTATCATCCGAAAACGTAAACATTGTCAAGAACCTGGCAGCATATATGTTTAATAGTTTCAAAATTCGAAACAAACATAGCTATCGGGTATATTAATTAATGTCTATATGCACTCTCTCGTATCTTTAACAAACCATATTGTCAAATATGAATTAATTGTATGGATGAAGCTTATCATTCATACTTCATTTTCATTTTATAATTTGTTATCAATATATTGATATGTGTAACTATATTGTTTGTTAACATTTACATATTTCATAATACTAACCTATAACCTGCCATTGACTATATGTAAATATGTTATTTAAATGTATACTAAAGGACCAAATGATCGTTTGTATTACTAAATAAAGAATATCTATGTCGAAGAAACCCGGAGAATCCAAGGAAACCCCACGTGACCATTGTGCCGTCTTACTAACAGCGCTGAGACGCAGTGTCGCATTGGTGAGAAGCCAGTGTGATATCAACTGTACTATCCGGACACCTTTAATCACAGTGACCTTGATAATTGATCTGTGTAGAAAAGTATTTGCTAAGGTAGAACCGGAAGTGCACCATCTACAGAATGCAACCATTAAAAACAAGCAAAATAGTAGTCTAGATCATCTGCGATGCTTGCTTATTTTTAAAACAAACGTCTGTATTTAAAACCAAGCTTTGAAGATGATCAAGACTAGCAAAATGGTTGTCAATGCTACCTCCTAGGAACGGACGGCGGCAAAGGGCCGCTTAGAGGTTTAAACCGGGTTCATCATGGTCTCATAAACGTTTTCTTGTTGAATTTGCATTGGAGAAAATATGTTTAAATAGATGAAGATGCTCACGATATTGTAAGTGTCTGTATTATTGGTACACGTACGTTGTAAACACATTTCAGTGTGTGACACACTGTTGATGATGCATATATTAACTTTCGTCCCGCAATTCTGGAGTTGTCAAGACACAGTATTTACATCACATTGACTAGTGACATTGACTTTAAACATAAAACTTTGTTATGGTGCACCCAAGGACCTGGTTTATATCCTCAACGGCCTTTTTTGCCACTGGCCGTCCCAAAGCGGTAACCCTATTGTCGACCTTTTCATGTTTGTGATGTCATATCTTGCCTTTTATTCATCTGTGTAATTATTGTTTGTTTATGTGCGTGTTGTTGGTTGACTGTGGTCCCTGAATGCTACGTTTCCTGTGCGACTTGTATATCTACTTTTTCTGCAGTGATTCACAAACTAGAATTCCTTTCTTTCAACATAAAAATAACTGCATAGTACATGTGGTTAGTTTGGTTATTGTTGAACTCAGAACCGGTTAAGTTATACGCGCACAAGGTGATATTTTGTTTAACTAATCGCGGGCAATAACTCCGTAGCATTATGCGTTGAATCTACGCATTGTCAAACTCATCTGAGATCTTATTGAAATAACCTTCAAATTAAATTGGGTAAAGTGTGTAAATCATTTACTGACGTAATCGCTATCATAAGCTGAAATTCTGCTTTAATCACTCTTGGAAATGCTCGTCAATGTTTCTCATTGTAAAAGTTGTCCTAGATATTATTGAAACAAACCTTCATGTCAAATAAGGTGAAAATCAAATTCCGCTCACTAAAGTTATTGTGTCCACAAAAAAATTGCATATTTTACAATTATCAAGGACAATAACTGTATAACCTTAACCACACGCGTCAATATTGCTCATGGAGATATTGTTGTAAAATCTTCCTGTCAAATTTCATGAAAATCGGAAACAATTTATTAAGTTATCGTGATCACCGTCTATAATTCTGTTTTCTAAAAAGCAAGTGCAATAACTTTGAAACGCGCCCGTCATCATTACAGGTAAACTGTATATTTTCGCTACATAAATATTTATTTGAGCTTATGATCCATGTATATGCCCTATACCAGATTACCATCATGAACGTCTACTTTCGCTTTATAACCCAGCACAAAAGGTATTTGACATAATGAAGTTCTAGTAAACAAAAGTCATGCTGACCAAAACTAGTATGTCTGGCTAAGAAACGTGCGTGTCACTGAGTTCAACAGTGTATATATACTATTGTGTAATTGTGTTCTGGTTTAAATAAAAAAAAAATCTAATAGATACAACAATACACACTATTTGTACGCAAAAAACAAACGTATCAGAACGAATTGTGAACTCTTCTTTTGTAGTAAAGCCTGTAACATGATGTGGTTTACAGAAATTATTTCATGAAATCGAATTTGACAAAGGCATTGATAGCATCACTAGGATCATTTGATGTGGTGTGCGTGGTCCAGTGGTAGTGCGCCGAACTCCTGATCGAGAAGTCGTGGGTTCGATCCTCCGTCGCACCACGTTATTTATCCTTGAGCAAGATAATTAATCCACATTGCTTAGCACTGGTTCTACCCAGGAAGCCATCGAGAGTGATTAATCTAAGTTGCAAGAACTTGTTTCGCAATCGATGTAAAATAAATACGTTTAAACAAGGACCATTTGAACCGAGTACCTATTTACCTCAGACCAGAAAGTATAACGTGAAATAGATGTTTACTAAGAGAAGCCAGGATACGGTAAGATACGATACATTTTATTTTAAGTCGGTTCGACAACTATTACAATACAAACATTGGCCCGCGGGAGCTTTTAAATCGACTATCAACATAATGTATATATGTAATATAATAGTACAGTTGCTATACAACATAATGTATATATGTAATATAATAGTACAGTAGCTATACAACATAATGTATATATGTAATATATAAGTACAGTAGCTATACAACATAATGTATATATGTAATATAATAGTACAGTAACTATACAACATAATGTATATTTGTAATATAATAGTACAGTAGCTATACAACCTAAGAGTAATTAAAGCAAGTACATCAGTCCTTAGGGCTGATATTTTTAAAATAATTAAACTACTATAAAATGATCAATTAAAAACGCGAACTGATTCAAAGATAAAAGTGTAATGTTAATAGTTGCCTACCAGTATAATAAAGCGTAAGAATTTATAATTACAACTAGTATTATCAGGCCATAGAGGGGGTGGGTGGTGGGAATCTTGATGTATTCCCTTTAACATGACATTAATATTACACACGAGAAGACTATAAGTTACTTTTCCTGTTCGATTTTTATATCTATATTTACTATAATTGAGTGATGTTCACTTCAATTCCTGTTGTGTTTTTTTTTCTTTTCTAATAAAGTCAATAACAACGACTTGATCTGCAACTTTATCTTCCTAATATGATTCATTTATTTTGAACGAACGTGTTCTCAAATCACACATCATGTTAAACCATTACTAGTCTATGTTACACATGGAAAAATACGAGGGAGTGTGCCACCGGACCATATATAGTAAGTTAGAGTTTGCGATTTTTTCGATTTACAACTCATGTCTTCACAATCCGAATATGGAACCATTCCCTAAATATCCCGAATCGGCTTTTGAATTAACATAAATTACTGACTTTAGAATTATTGTTTGTTCTAGGCACTATATATATGTTTATCAGTGAGGGTTAAAGACTGGTCGTTTTCCATGCTGTCATTAACATAGAGTTTGTCGTTTTCCATGCTGTCATTAACATAGAGTTTGTCGTTTTCCATGCTGTCATTAACATAGAGTTTGTGGTACACAGTGGTCGTTTACCATGCTGCCATAAACATAGAGTTGTGGTACACAGTGGTCGTTTTCCATGCTGCCATTAACATAGAGTTTGTGGTACACAGTGTTTGTTTCCGTGCTGTCATTAACATAGAGTTTGTGGTACACAGTGGTCGTTTTCCAAGCTGCCATTAACATAGAGTTTGTGGTACACAGTGGTCGTTTTCCATGCTGCTATTAACATAGGGTTTGTGGTAGTGGTCGTTGTCCATGCTGCCATTAACGTAGAGTTTGTGGTACACAGTGGTCGTTTTCCATGCTGCCATTAACATAGAGTTTGTGATACACAGTGGTCGTTTTCCATACTGCCATTAACTAGAGTTTGTGGTAAACAGTGGTCGTTTTCCATGCTGCCATTAACGTAGAGTTTGTGGTACACAGTGGTCGTTTTCCATGCTGCCATTAACGTAGAGTTTGTGGTACACAGTGGTCGTTCTGCCATAAACGTAGAGTTTGTGGTACACAGTGGTCGTCTTCCATGCAGATATTAACGTAGAGTTTGTGGTACATAGTGTTTTTTTCCATGCTGTCATTAATATATAGTTTGTGGTACACAGTGGTCGTTTTCAATGCTGCCATTTACATAGAGTTTGGTACACAGTGGTCGTTTTCCATGCTGCCATTAACATAGAGTTTGTGGTACACAGTGGTCGTTTTCCATGCTGCCATTAACATAGAGTTTGTGGTACACAGCGGTCGTTTTCCATGCTGCTATTCACATAGAGTTTGTGGTACACAGTGGTCGTTTTCCGTGCTGTCATTAACATAGAGCACAGTGTTCGTTTTCCATGCTGCCATTAACATAGAGTTTGCGGTACCCAGTGGTCGTGTTCCATGCTGTCATTAACATGGAGTTTGTGGTACACAGTGGTCGCTATCAATCTGGTTGATCGTTACCATACAGAGTGAAAAAATACGTCTTTGTAAAGAAAAAAGGTATATGTTAGACTTTGGTATAGAAGTATTTGTGGGCTTATTCTTGATTGATCTCAATAAAATAATTAAAGCGAAACAGAGTCTTACTCTCTTGGTGATGGTTACCAGAGTGAAAAAAAGAGACTTTGTAAAAAAAAAAAAAAAAGAGACTTTATAAAAGAAATATTTATGAATGAACTTATATTATTTGTTTGTCTCAATAAAATGATTAATATAAAACAGTAACTTACCTAACAGCACGTTTACATGGTGTAATCCGTAACACGACTGTTTATTAATTAATATAGGTAAAATAAACAGAAGTTTGCTCATACGTATTGAAGTATTTAACCCGCACAGACATAAGTTAAACTGTACTTTTGCCAATGGCATAATTAAAACGTGATTTAATTAATTTCGAAACGGTTCGCAAACAGTATTGCCTAAAGCCGATGGTTAAATCAATTAAAATGGTCATATAAAACAGTATAATTGAACAAATAAAGTCTTAATTGTCATACGTAATGACCTGATATAAGTCATAGTGACGTTATGTTCACTGAGGCCTCATGTAGATACCATAGAAACAACAGCAAAGGTTTGCATACCATCCTATAATTCTAGGTTATGATAGCCTAAATGAGTCCCCACTGCCCTTCCATAATAAAGTGAGAATGTTGACAACCTGTTAAAATCTCAAACCTTGTTAAAATTCTGGGAAACTTACTTTATCTTGCAAATAAACATGTCTGCTGTTAAACATCAACAAGAAAATAGGGTGTGGGTTAGGCGTTGAATATCTTCTAAGAAACATCAGGTTGTATACTAACACCGGGTCAAAGGTCAAATTGTATACCCTGTCTGCTTTCATTTCTGAAATTTATATAAAAAACTGTCAAAAACATGATGAGCTGCATTTTCAAATATCAATACCATGTCCGGTATACAGTTACAGCCAAACAATAACAGGAAACTGCACTAAAAAAAAAAGTTTTAAGAAAGAAAAAAAGATTAGCACTCTTTTATACAGAACTCCTTTCGACTGCACCAGGCGAGCACATCCGGCTGATTTGTTGTAATATTATCTAAATCAAGCCCCGCTTTGATGCAACAAGCTTCTATTTTAATTTGATAGATGGCTTTGTAGCGACGCATCGAGCTCCCCGTGAACATATATCCCACTGGAGCTACGCATACAGTCCATCTCCCGTGAACATATATCCCACTGGAGCTACGCATACAGTCCATCTCCCGTGGTGGTGGGGGTGGGGTGGGGGGTGGGGGTGAGTGGGGGGGGGCGTCCGTGGCCGAGTGGTTAGAGTCTCTGACTTGCAATCACTTGCCCCCTCACCGCTGTAGGTTCGATCCCTAAGGGGCCTAGGAATCTTAAAGTGAGGAAGCTATCCAGCACCTGGGGTCTTCCTCCACCAGTGGAAGCTGGAAAGTCGCCATATGACCTTAGCTGTTGGTGCGACTATAAAATCCAATTCAATCAATCAAAACCATCTCCTGTGAAGCCCTCTTTTCCCGGGGAAGATATATGCGTCGTAAAATGACTGTTTGAATGCATTTGCAACGTATGGCAAACAAACGTATTTATTTGAACATTACTATTTTTTTGTCATTTTTCGATAAATGAATTGTAATTGTTCTTCGTTACAAGGTTAAAACTTCGTCGGTCAGCTTTTGTTTTTGCCAAACATATAAATATGGTCTCTTTTACAAGAAAATTAATGCACTGTTTGTTTTGATAGGGAGGAAGAACCTGAAGGGAACCAAAAGCTTAAAGCCTAATAATTACACCCATAGAAAAAAAGGACCTTATACGTCATTTTAACATAATTCGATATGCGGTCTTTAAGTTGTATAAACGGGTGGACGAGGGTACCAATTCAAACACGAATCAAACTACCCGTATATGCTTCAGTTTCATATTCAGTGTGCATATTGAACTAATGATGCGTTCAATTTAATTATGAAAGAAACACAACTGGTTTGCAAAACTCATCAAATCGGCAAGGTTTTGTTGTATTCATAAATCATTAATATTAATTCATTTACTAATTTTAGGCTTATATAAATTCCTGTTTTGTGATCTTAGTAAACTTTGTTTGAACTTATAGAAATATTGCATGTTAAATGACTATTTCTGATATAAAACCGAAACCGGTTCTCCAGATCAAATAATGTTCACAATAATGAAACTGAAGGTAGCATGTGCCTCAGTGTAATACGTTGGCGCATTCTTATGAAGTTGAAGCATTTTTAATTATGTGGGTTTTTCGTTTGTATTTGGACTGACACCAGTCAATCTACCAGTCCAGTCCAGTCCAGTCCCTTTATGTTTAATTTGAACCTGTTGCTAAAGCTATAGTAAGGTACTGAGAAACACGGGATTACCTCAATATTAGTATATTATGCCATAATTAAAATTATGTTTGTTTGCCCGAACGTGACCGGTCAAAGAAAAATCGGCCCGAAATAAAACTTCTTTTTTTTCAGTAAAATATGATTTCGTTTTTTTTAAATTGTTTCAAACACAGACAGTGTTTCCTCGTCAACTTTATTAATTTGGTTTACCGATTGTTTTAGATAGGAATTTTATATACAAAGTTAAGATTTTCAAAATTTAGTGTAGTCACACCCATTATACTTACTTTAATAAGTATAAAAAGTAGTGACCAAACAAACAGTTAAACTTTAAACAGCATTCACACAAGAATCTGACATACATGGAAGGGAAAAAAAAGGATTTTTTCTAATTACCTACCGATTTGAAAAATTTAAGGATGGATTTGAGCAAACTAGGATATTGTTAAGTGTGGCCTTACTCTGGTACGTTTATTTGCATAGAGGAAATGGCACCATCCAACTATATTTACAATCACATATATTCATCTGGTTCGTTAACGACCATAACTGTATGGGGTAGAGGGCATATCATATAACGACCATAACTGTATGAGGTTGGACATGTCATATAACGACCATATTTGTATGAGGTAAAGGGCATATCATATACATATGAGGTAGGACATGTCATATAACGACCATAACTGTATGAGGTAGGACATATCACATAACGACCATAACCGTACGAGGTAGGACATGTCATATAACGACCATATTTGTATGATCTAGAGGGCATATCATATAACGACCATAAGTGTATGAGGTGGGACATGTCATATAACGAACATAACTGTATGAGGTATGACATGTCATATAACGACCATAACCGTATGAGGTGGGACATGTCATATAACGACCATTAACCGTATGAGGAAGGACATGTCATATAACGACCACAACCGTATGAGGTGGGACATGTCATATAACGACCATTAACCGTATGAGGAAGGACATGTCATATAACGACCATTAACTCTATGAGGTAGGACATGTCATATAACGACTATTAACTGTATGAGGTAGGATATGTCATATAACGACCATAACCGTATGAGATAGAACATGTCATATAACGACCATAAGTGTATGAGGTAGGACATGTCATATAACGACCATAACTGTATGAGGTAGAACATGTCATATAACGACCATAACTGTATGAGCTAGGACATGTCATATAACGACCATAACTGTATGAGATAGGACATGTCATATAACGACCATTAACTGTATGAGGTATTGCATGTCATATAACGACCATAACTGTATGAGATAGGACATGTCCTATAACGACCATTAACTGTATGAGGTAGGACATGTCATATAACGACCATTAACTGTATGAGGTAGGACATATCATAATACGACCATTAACTGTATGAGGTAGGACATATCATATAACTCCCATAACTGTATAAGGTAGAACATGTCATATATCGACCATAACTGTATGAGGTAGGACATGTCATATAACGACCATTAACTGTATTAGGTAGGACATGTCATATAACGACCATAACTGTATGAGGTAGGACATGTCACATAACGACCATAACTGTATGAGGTAGTGCATGTCATTTAACGACCATAACTATATGAGGTAGGGCATATCATATAAGACACATAACGACCATAACTGTATGAGGTAGGACATGTCACATAACGACCATAACTGTATGAGGTAGGACATGTCATATAACGACCATTAACTGTATGAGGTAGGACATATCATATAACGACCATTAACTGTATGAGGTAGGACATATCATATAACTCCCATAACTGTATAAGGTAGAACATGTCATATATCGACCATAACTGTATGAGGTAGGACATGTCATATAACGACCATTACCTGTATGAGGTAGGACATGTCATATAACGACCATAACTGTATGAGGTAGGTCATGTCACATAACGACCATAACTGTATGAGGTAGTGCATGTCATTTAACGACCATAACTATATGAGGTAGGGCATATCATATAAGACACATAACGACCATAACTGTATGAGGTAGGACATGTCACATAACGACCATAACTGTATGAGGTAGGACATGTCATATAACGACCATATTTGTATGATGTTGAGGGCATATCATATAACGACCATGACTGTATGAGGTAGGACATGCCATATAACGACCATTAACTGTATGAGGTAGGACATGTCATATAACGACCATTAACTGTATGAGGTAGGACATGTCATATAACGACCATAACTGTATGAGGTAGGATATGTCATATAACGACCATTAACTGTATGAGGTAGGACATGTCATATAACGACCATAAATGTATGAGGTAGGGCATATCATATAACGACCATAACTGTATGAGGTAGGACATGTCACATAACGACCATAACTGTATGAGGTAGGGCATGTCATATAACGACCATCACTGTATGAGGTAGGACATGTCACATAACGACCATAACTGTATGAGGTAGGGCATGTCACATAACGACCATATTTGTATGAGGTAGGGCATGTCACATAACGACCTTAACTGTACGAGGTGGGACATGTCACATAACGACCATAACCGTACGAGGTGGGACATGTCAAAAAACGGCCATTAACAGTATGAGGTAGGACATGTCATATAACGACCATAAATGTATGAGGTATGACATGTCATATAACGACCATAACTCTGTGAGGTACGGCATGTCATATAACGACCATAACCGTATGAGGTAGAACATGTCATATAACGACCGTAAATATATGAGGTAGGACATGTCATATAACGACCACAACTGTATGAGGTAGGACATATCATATAACGACCACAACTGTATGAGGTAGGGAATGTCATATAACGACCATAACCGTATGAGATAGAACATGTCATATAACGACCATAACTGTATGAGGTAGGACATGTCATATAACGACCCACAACTGTATGAGGTAGGACATTTCATATAACGACCATAACCGTATGAGGTAGGGCATGTCATATAACGACCATAACTGTATGAGGTAGGACATGTCACATAACGACCATAACTGTATGAGGTAGGACATGTCATATAACGACCATATCTGTATGATGTAGAGGGCATATCATATAACGACCAAAACTGTATGAGGTAGGACATGTCATATAACGACCATTAACTGCATGAGGTAGGACATGTCATATAACGACCATAACTGTACGAGGTAGGACATGTCATATAACGACCATTAACTGTATGAGGTAGGGCATGTCATATAACGACCATAACTGTATGAGGTAGGACATGTCATATAACGACCATAACTGTATGAGGTAGGACATGTCATATAACGACCATAACCGTATGAGGTAGGGCATGTCGTATAATGACCATAACTGTATAAGGTAGGACATGTCATATAACGACCATAACTGTATGAGGTAGGACATGTCATATAACGACCATAACTGTATGAGGTAGGGCATGTCATATAACGACCATAACTGTATAAGGTAGGACATGTCATATAACGACCATAACTGTATGAGGTAGGACATGTCATATAACGACCAAACCGTATGAGGTAGGGCATGTCATATAATGACCATAACTGTATAAGGTAGGACATGTCATATAACGACCATAACTGTATCAGGTAGGGCATGTCATATAATGACCATAACCGTATGAGATAGAACATATCATATAACGACCATAACCGTATGAGGTAGGGCATGTCATATAATGACCATAACTGTATATGGTAGGACATGTCATATAATGACCATAACCGTATCAGGTAGGGCATGTCATATAATGACCATAACCGTATGAGATAGAACATATCATATAACGACCATAACCGTACGAGGTGGGACATGTCACATAACGACCATAACAGAACGAGGTAGGACATGTCATATAACGACCATTAACTGTACGAGGTGGGACATGTCACATAACGACCATAACTGTATGAGGTAGGACATGTCACATAACGACCATAACCGTACGAGGTGGGACATGTCACATAACGACCATAACTGAACGAGGTAGGACATGTCATATAACAACCATAACCGTACGAGGTGGGACATGTCACATAACGACCATAACAGAACGAGGTAGGACATGTCATATAACGACCATTAACTGTACGAGGTGGGACATGTCACATAACGACCATAACTGTATGAGGTAGGACATGTCACATAACGACCATAACCGTACGAGTTGGGACATGTCACATAACGACCATAACTGAACGAGGTAGGACATGTCATATAACGACCATTAACGGTACGAGGTGGGACATGTCACATAACGACCATAACTGTATGAGGTAGGACATGTCACATAACGACCATAACCGTACGAGGTGGGAAATGTCACATAAATACCATAACTGAACGAGGTAGGACATGTCATATAACGACCATTAACTGTACGAGGTGGGACATGTCATATAACGAACATTAACTGTATGAGGTAGGACATGTCATATAACGACCATAACTGTACGAGGTGGGACATGTCACATAACGACCATAACTGTATGAGGTAGGACATGTCATATAACGACCATAACTGTACGAGGTAGGACATGTCACATAACGACCATAACTGTATGAGGTAGGACATGTCATATAACGACCATGACTGTACGAGGTGGGACGTGTCACATAACGACCATAACCGTACGAGGTGGGACATGTCATATAACGACCATTAACTGTTTGAGGCGGGACATGTCATATAACGACCATTAACTGTTTGAGGCGGGACATGTCATATAACGACCATAAATGTATGAGGTATGACATGTCATATAACGACCATAACTGTATGAGGTAGGACATGTCATATAACGACCCACAACTGTATGAGGTAGGACATTTCATATAACGACCATAACCGTATGAGGTAGGGCATGTCATATAACGACCATAACTGTATGAGGTAGGACATGTCACATAACGACCATAACTATATGAGGTAGGACATGTCACATAACGACCATAACCGTACGAGTTGGGACATGTCACATAACGACCATAACTGAACGAGGTAGGACATGTCATATAACGACCATTAACTGTACGAGGTGGGACATGTCACATAACGACCATAACTGTATGAGGTAGGACATGTCACATAACGACCATAACCGTACGAGGTGGGAAATGTCACATAAATACCATAACTGAACGAGGTAGGACATGTCATATAACGACCATTAACTGTACGAGGTGGGACATGTCATATAACGAACATTAACTGTATGAGGTAGGACATGTCATATAACGACCATAACTGTACGAGGTGGGACATGTCACATAACGACCATAACTGTATGAGGTAGGACATGTCATATAACGACCATAACTGTACGAGGTAGGACATGTCACATAACGACCATAACTGTATGAGGTAGGACATGTCATATAACGACCATGACTGTACGAGGTGGGACGTGTCACATAACGACCATAACCGTACGAGGTGGGACATGTCATATAACGACCATTAACTGTTTGAGGCGGGACATGTCATATAACGACCATTAACTGTTTGAGGCGGGACATGTCATATAACGAACATAAATGTATGAGGTATGACATGTCATATAACGACCATAACTGTGTGAGGTAGGGCATGTCATATAACGACCATAACCGTATGAGGTAGAACAAGTCATATAACGACCATAAATATATGTGGTAGGACATGTCATATAACGACCATAACCGTATGAGGTAGGACATGTCATATAACGACCATAACCGTATGAGGTAGGACATGTCATATAACGACCAAAGCGGTATGTGTTAAAGCATGTCATATAACTACCATAACTGTATGGGGTAGGACATGTCATAGAACTCCCATAACTGTATGAAGTAGGATATGTCATATAACGACCATAAATATATGAGGTAGGGCATGTCATATAACGACCATTACTGGATGAGGTAGGGCATGTCATATAACGACCATTGACTGTATGAGGTAGGGCATATCATATAACGACCAAAACCGTATGAGTTAGGGCATGCCATATAACTACCATAACTGTATGAGGTAGGGTATGTCATATAACGACCATAAATGTATGTGGTAGGACATGTCATATAACGACCATGACTGTATGATAGAGGACATGTCATATAACTCCCATAACTGTATGAGGTAGTACATGTCATATAACGAACATAACTGTATGAGATAGGACATGTCATATAACTACCATAAATGTATGAGGTAGGGCATGTCATATAACGACCATAAATGTATGAGGTAGGGCATGTCATATAACGACCATAACTGGATGAGGTAGGACATGTCACATAACGACCATAACTGTATGAGGTAGGACATGTCATATAACGACCATGACTATACGAGGTGGGACGTGTCACATAACGACCATAACCGTACGAGGTGGGACATGTCATATAACGACCATTAACTGTTTGAGGCGTGACATGTCATATAACGACCATTAACTGTTTGAGGCGGGACATGTCATATAACGACCATAAATGTATGAGGTATGACATGTCATATAACGACCATAACTGTATGAGGTAGGACATGTCATATAACGACCCACAACTGTATGAGGTAGGACATTTCATATAACGACCATAACCGTATGAGGTAGGGCATGTCATATAACGACCATAACTGTATGAGGTAGGACATGTCACATAACGACCATAACTATATGAGGTAGGACATGTCACATAACGACCATAACCGTACGAGTTGGGACATGTCACATAACGACCATAACTGAACGAGGTAGGACATGTCATATAACGACCATTAACTGTACGAGGCGGGACATGTCACATAACGACCATAACTGTATGAGGTAGGACATGTCACATAACGACCATAACCGTACGAGGTGGGAAATGTCACATAAATACCATAACTGAACGAGGTAGGACATGTCATATAACGACCATTAACTGTACGAGGTGGGACATGTCATATAACGAACATTAACTGTATGAGGTAGGACATGTCATATAACGACCATAACTGTACGAGGTGGGACATGTCACATAACGACCATAACTGTATGAGGTAGGACATGTCATATAACGACCATAACTGTACGAGGTAGGACATGTCACATAACGACCATAACTGTATGAGGTAGGACATGTCATATAACGACCATGACTGTACGAGGTGGGACGTGTCACATAACGACCATAACCGTACGAGGTGGGACATGTCATATAACGACCATTAACTGTTTGAGGCGGGACATGTCATATAACGACCATTAACTGTTTGAGGCGGGACATGTCATATAACGACCATAAATGTATGAGGTATGACATGTCATATAACGACCATAACTGTG